>WUQG02014777.1:0-31968 GCA_011317285.2 Androctonus mauritanicus | reverse complement strand
AGAATTAAAAACAAAACTTCTGTCTTTAACTAAAACTTTATTCGTCTACTTTTTTTAAGAGCAAAGTCTTTTATTGCGCTATCAATGTCTATAGCATCACATACCTCTTGCTCAATAGACAAGATAGCCAGATTGGTTCAAGATAGCCCGTTGAAATGGTTCAAAATTTTACAAGATATTATTATTATTTATTGTGAAATTTTGCCGCCCCTAAAAGTGTTGCCCGGGGCGGGCCGCCCCTGCCGCCCCCACTACGCTATGCCACTGATTTCCATACAACTATATTCAGAAAAAGTTATAAAAAAATAAGAAGTTCCAGAAAAAACTAAAATTGCCTACTTTCCTAAAGTGTCATTTATTTTTTTTATTTAGAATTCATTGGTTTTATGTATCCAGTTTTAACGTTTATTTAAATAGCACAGATATCATCGTGGCATCTATCTTACTTAAATCAATGTTTCTGGAACTTCTTATTGGCCTGACGTTAGAAAAGTACGTCATCATGTTGTCATAAATTATCGGAATCGATGACGTCATGTATTGTTACGACACCATTATGTCATATTTCTGATATGACGACATTCAAATCAGATAAGAATACGTTATCCCTACACTGCTAACACTTAGCGCTATCTATTGGCAATAATATAAGCTAAATTTTTGATAAAAATGAAATTCTATCTTGCTGGATTAAACGATCCTGTAGAATTAAAGGATACAGCATCGAAATGTCCGTTAATGGCAGAACATCATTACTGAATTTCATGAAATCTGCCAATTAATTCAAATTTATTAGCGGGGGACATAGCATGGGACACATAGTCAACAAAACAGATATTGGCTAGATCTTATTTTCATTTCCTTCGGAAAGTAGTCTAAAAATGAAAAAAATTATTAAATTTTTATCAAAAAAATTAATTATATTTTTAATGATAAAAATAAACGATATGTTTCTAAGAGAAACTATTAATTTTTCAATTTTTACATAAAAATTTAAGTGATAAAATTTATTTATAAATGTTTCATACTTGAATATGAAATTTTTTAAATTTAAAATTCTCATTGATAATCAAATTATGTATAAATTAATGATATTTTAAAAAAATCGAAATTATTTAAAAAGAAAAATTATTTTTTTTCCCCTTTATAAAATAATGAAATTTGTGGCGCCATCTTCTGTTTCTTTTCTTAACTATAGATTTTATAAAATTCGCCCGTTTGAATTCGTGATAAGAATTCACAATAAAATATGGTAATTTCTATGAACATTATTATTATAAATTTATGTTCGAACAGCACATAACAAGCTAGCTGATTAATTCCATGTTCTACTTATTACAATAAATCTATAAAAAATTAAATACAAGGATTAATAAATAATTTAAATTGATTAATATATATTTAAAATTATATATATCAAAAGAAATTAATTTTTTTTAATACTAAACTATCAGTAAAATAATTTTTAATGTTAATTTTTATAATATTTCAATTAATAGTTTAAAAAAGTTTTATAAGCGAGTGAAGTAAATTTTATAAATGGATAAATCAAAATTTTGGCTTTCTTCATTAATTCTTTGTTTTTAATGCCTTACTCCAATTCCTAAAACTGGCATTGTTCACTCAGTAAACAAAAGTCCTCTACCAGTCAAAAAATATTTTAAACTGAAGAATTTAGAGAAAATGATTTTTGATCGATGAAAGAGTTATACTAAACGTTTTATTAAGATTTCTAGACATATTTATAGATTCTATTCTAAAAAATAACGTATAAAAAAGTTTAAGGATTAATGTTGCAAATACTTGTTTACAACGTTGATAATACTTTTATATTTATATATTTTAGCGCTTTTTTAAGAATAAAATGTTTGTTATTTGATTCTTAAATGTGTTTTATACTTAAACTATTAGAATTAATAATGCTATGAAATTTTCTGCTTATGTTGCAATAAGCGGAAAAATGGTTTCTAGAGTGTTAGACAGTGATGTATTGTCGACTACCTTCTACTTTCTTCATATATTTTAGACGAAACTGTATAAGAAAGAAAAATGGAAGTCACAGAATGAATGGAGAAAGCCAAAAGTTTGATTTATCCATTCAATCCGTGAGTCCATATTTTATTTTAAACAAATCGTAAAAAAAAATTTTTTTTCTTTTTTCAATAAAAATGATCGATAATTTTTTTAATGTTTATGCTTTATATACTACAAACATATTTTCGCTTTAAACTTATATTTATGAATATTTTTATATTTTTAAAAACTATATTTATTTGTCCGAAACTTGTCTATAAATAAAAATTAAAAAATATTTTTATCTGCAATAACTGTTTATCGAAATAGAGTTCATGCGAGTCTCATACTTTTTTTCCTGTTGTTGTTTACATTAACTTCATTACTGTTAACAGTTAATTTCTCTACAAGTTTATCTTTAAGAAGAAAAATATTTATCAATTTGTATGCAAAATATTTATTTTTGAGAAGGAATATTAACGTAAACACGAAAGAGTTTTTGCTCTATATAAATTTAACAAACAATTGATTAATTTATTCTTAGAATTATTTTCTCAATTAATATTCATAAATATGATATATTAATAGATTATTTTTTCAAAAATCAATAAAGAAAACTTCATATTTTATTATTTAATTTTCTTTCTCTTGAATTACAGAAATTCGTAAGTGAAAATTAATTATAAAAAAACATTCGCTCGAATGAGAATATATACATTTTTTTCACCTACTAAATGAAAGTTTAGTTAAAAAATTTTATGTTATAAATTAACAATATCATCTAACCAATTATGAAAAATAAAAAAACTTTCTTATTCTGCAAAGAAATGAATATTTGCACTATTTTGATTGATTCATAAATTTATTTTCTGATACGATACCAGCAAGCAATTGTCATAAGCAAATTTCGTTTTATTAATGTTGCGAGTTATTGTTGTCATCGATTATAAGCACTTCTCAGTATCAAAGAAAGGATTTATGGAAGAAAATGCTGCAGATATGAAAAGACCAGCGTTATAACTGTTGCTTTATAGAAGATACAAGAGTTTGTACCTGTTGCAAATGGTAGTTGTGCTACTCGAATTTCGTTCAACTGTAGACGATTTTCTTCTGTTTTTAGCTGTAGAAAATGCATTTATAACAATTTTTCTTTTTCTAGCTTCTATATTAATCGTATAAATTTATCTTTGATATGTAAACGTAGTATAAATAAGGCCTAGATTATATCATTTCAACAGGCATGATTATGAAAAATCATCCAAAAATTAGTTGAGAAATGAAACTTTTATATGTTTAAATTGTTATTTAAAAAAATTAAAAACGTGAATGGTTAATACACACGAAGAGTTTTTCTTGTTTCTGAAGAATTCTTCTTATATTTTTCATCTTGTTTTTCTTAACAGACTTGATTCTAAAGCAACGTATAATCATGAAACGTTAATGTAACGTTTTAATTAATTAGAAACTTTACTTATATAATACAAAATAAAATTATATAAAAAATTAAAGATGATTATCTGATCTCTTGATAATTTACAGCTATTTTTCCTTTGATTAAAAAAATGAAAAGAAGCAAACCGTCTTTACGAACTGTTTCTTAGTTATTCATAAAAAATTCTTAATTTTCTTCTTTAATTATAAGAAAATTGTAATTTTCCAATTAAAAAAAGTATTTTTTAACTGTGTATGTATTTTTTTTGCAGTTATAACCGAAAGAACTACTCAACTTCCATTAATTTATCTTTAAGAAGTATGTTTCTTAAAAAAAAAAAAATTAAAATTAAAAAATAATTTGGATGATTGCCGTTTTAAGTTAATGGAAATTTCAAATTTAATAAGTAATGAATTATATAAAAAACATGTTTTCCCCCCGTATAACTCAATTATTCAGGAAATATTTCATTAACATGGTTAATGCATTGAACATTTTATGTAACGTTTATCTTTTCCTGTATAATCAGTATCCAATTTAAGTCAATAACTCGATTCGGAAGCTTCAAATAAAAGATTCTTTTAAGAATATTATATTAATATTTTATTTTATAATTTAAAAATTCCTGAATTATATGGTTTAATGATAAAGAATAAAGTTTAAACTCTACGAAGCTAATTAATTTAAATGCATTCGGATGCTTTCAGAATAAATATTTGTTACATCACTCTTAATTCGATAGTTATCCGACAGATGGCACTCTTCTTTACATCGAGACAAAATGTCTTCATCTTAATTGCAAATCGTGCATTATGATAAATTTTTCTTTGCTTAAATTTACGGCATACGAAATATATTTTATGTTATAAACTATACATTTTATTAGATTATAAATCACCGAGGAAAAGAATATAAATATATGTATATTTTGGTAGTTGCAAACTTTTACTACGTTTCGAGCGACAGAAATTTGTGTTGTTTTTTAAAGGTTTAAATGAAAAGAGTTCGCATATATAATAACTAAATTCTTAAAAAAATACGAAAGGAAACTTTAAAGGAAGTATAACTTAGCGTAAGATACAATTGTTACAGTAAAATTTGTTGTAACAAATTAACTGCTGGAGTCGCCATGTTGGGTTAATGAATGATATATGGGATGCGAACCAGATGCCGGTTGCGTTTGACCAGATAACTAGCAGAATAACTAATGTTTCTCAACGAAAATTGAAACGGAAATGATCTAACTCGCGTATTTATTGCTACCTCATTTAATTGAAATCGATCCGAGATTTGGATTGCATGCTATCTGCACGAAACATCCCAGCGCCATTAAAAATGTGCCACGAAACTACAAAAAAGCTTTCTTTCTTTGCTCCAGATCGGTTTGTAATCATTTGTTTGAGCGTAATTCGTTAAATGGATTGATTTCTTCGGTTGTTATAGATCTTAATTCAGTAAGTGAACCTTTCAGAAAGCTTAAATGTAGTTTTTTTTTATAGTGACAGAATTGAACTGATAATTTATAAACGACTGAAACGGAACGGAACTTTAGAAACTTGTGCATATGCTAAAATTCTTATTTCTTAATGGAGTAGGAATGAATTTTTAAGATACTGATGAGTAAAAACGTCGAATTTCACTGTGATGACTTAACTATTTTGGCGTCAATCCACTTCTCAAATGAAAAATTATAGCTTCTCTGTCTAATGTGAGTGGCTGAACTTTGGACCATTTCTCATTGTCTGCCGTGACCTCTTATTGAATTTTTTTCGTTAGAAGACGATACAATACAGCATTGTTCGGCTCCATGATGGAGAAATTTTCATTATTTATGAAGAGAAATCCGTTAATACGAATGATTAACTAAAGCGAAACAAACCTAGAAATTAAACATCATTAATTTTGTTTTATAATTGATACCTTTTATCGCTTATATTATATATTAAACAACTTACTTAAAAATTTCGATTTTTCTATTATAATTTTACTTAAAATTTAAATTAAACAGATTTATTGATAAAAAGTTTCATTCAAACTTTTTGACGGTGTAACGCATTAACTTACGAAAGAGAAGTGGAGAGGAAATTATCGGAATAATCGATTGTTCTGATCGTTGATCAACTATTTTCGGTACAGGAACGATGACCTATATTTAATATATATAGACAAGTACTCTCTCGGCTATCGATTGATTTTAACAATTATGTCTTCGGGGAATGTTGTGCAAGGGAGTGACTTTTAATCATGTAAAGCCTTCTATTATTACCGAACTTTTTGTTAAGATAAAATTTCGTTACTAAATCTGGATTGAATCTTTTCAACGTTGATCGGATTTATAGATCAATGACAAAATTTTTTATTTTTATTTTTCCTCTCTTTTATGTTTTGTATTGTTGTTATTGTTTTAAGTCATCGATTAGTTCCGATAACACTTAATGGTAGATGTACTGTTGTAAAGACAGATGGAAAAACATCTGTAGACTTCGTGTCAACATGTTCCAGGATCCACAAAATGATGGTCAATGAAAGAAAACTGACCCACATTTAATGAAATGAATGAAAGAACTTTACAGTTAAAAAAAACGATTTTTTTCCTTTTGTATTTTTATAATTCTCTCGATTCTTCTAGCATTCTACCATAACGTGACAGAAAAAATATTTTGTTGTTTTTTTGGTCTCCTCTTGCTTTCTTAATAAAAGATTTTTTTGCAGAATAAATTTATCTTTCACTGATATTCTTCACGTATTTGAATATTTCTTGAATTTAGAACTGTCTACAAGAATAAAAAATGGTTAAAACATTATTTTTCTTTTAACTTCGATACGATTCAAACAATTGCTTTTGTCGTAATTTGAATCTCTTTAGCGAAATAAATAATAAATAAATAAATAAAGACATATTTATATATGGAGATTTGTATTTAGGAATTGTTTTCTATTTTACTTTAAAATATTTTTTTATTAAACAAGACATGTAAAAAGTATATCAATGCAGACAACAAATACAAAGTAGAAAAAATTCTTTCTATAGTTTTCTAGCTGTCATCAGTGCTAACATAAATGTTTATTGTTTGATGATGTTGATACTTTTAAAAAAGGAAAAAAACATCAATTCTTTAAGTGGATCATAAACCACTTTCAATAACATTGATTTTTGTCATTAATAAAACAAACTATCTACAGTTCGCTTAATAAGAACATAACGATAAAAATCGTTTTATTCTTCAAGATGCTTCTATCTTACAGTAGATGATGCAGAATAAAGGAAAAAATATTGCAATTATTCTACTAACCACGTCAATTAAGTTATCTTTCTGTAAAGCACTTAATATTATGTTTTTGTACTGTTACTCCATTGCTTCTTGATGGCATATCATATCAAATACTAAGGTGAAGTAGAAATATTGTTTTTTTATAATAAATATTATATATAAATATAATCGATATAATTGGATTGATAACATAGTGATGAATGATTATAATAGCCGGAATTTGTAATAATTTGAAAATTCGTTGATAATTTAACTTAAACACTTCATGCTCCGGCGATCGAAATTATATCCGTTATGCTGATTATATCATTGACATCAAATCTAGCAAAGTGTTTCAACTGTTTATCCGTATCTAATTTTAACTTTAAATTAATTTATTATATATTTCGGATTTGTGTAATGTACTAATTTGATAGCATATGAATGTAAAATTTTGCATTGCTTTAACAGAAATTTAATCTTCGTATAATCATGTTATATGCAATTGAATGAATCTTTAGTTTTTGTAATGAATTGTTGATAAATTAGAAATAAAAAACAAATCGTTTCTGCTATGTCAGCGATATAATAACATACTTAACTAAATTTAATATTTAAAAACTAGCAAAATATTGGTCTAATTTTCATATTTTGAGCATACAAGTTAATCCTTTACTATACAGTAATCTTCATCGGTATGTTAAACCGTCTTATTGCTTATGCTATACAAAAACAATGCTTTATCAGTTTTTTTTCCCGTCATATTCGTACTTTTACTCTTCATTTCATCATAAATATCGCACGATATTCAATATCATACGCTGTAAATTATATTTGCACATAATAAATTATTCATAAAGTTATCTTAAATATTTATATGTCTACTATGATTAAACAACTGTAGTCCGAGTAAACAAATGCAATATTTTTTTAATGCAAATCAATCAGGAGAAATTATTTAAATTAATATTTTGTAATAATCTTAAATGCATTAAATTTCATTACTTTGCTCATTGAGATAATATAAAGAAAAGTGAAATTATTTTATCATAAAACTTAATATGTCACAACATACATTTTATGGTTTCGGTGCCTCGAAATTAAAAAAAAAAAAAAAACTATTAAGTTCAGACTCATCATAATGAATTTTTTACGCATGATATTAATTTACAAAAATAATTATCTACAAGATAAATTGACTTTTATCATCCAACATATAGATCGATATGGTATTTTATATTCGATATAGATATCGTATGATATTTATAATATATGATATTTATATCACATGATTATGATAAACTGAAGAGCAAAAGTATCAATATTATTTATACGAATACATATCATTATCATAACTAATATAGTCTATTAGTCCATTTGATTTAAATCCTCATAAAAACTTATGAATATATGAATAATATAAGAAGTTGTATTCATAAGAATATATTAATATTCTTATGAACAAAACTGTTTAATTATTCGAGAATAATTCTTAAATGTTTCTTCAATATTTTTTCATACAATTTCCTCTTCTCTTCGTCTTCACGATGATGTGATGCTTTTCGTCATAAATTATGTGACATTTGACTGCGATCGCAGCAGAGTGACCAATATTCATAAATTTTTACGACAACGACATATATTTTCATAAAATAAAATCTATAAATAAAAAATTCAAAAAGAAAACTTTTATAATCCATCGAAAAATCGAATTTCAAAGTTGTTGCCAAAATAGAACGAGAAATTAATGAGTTGTAGACTTTTCTGTTTTTTTTTTTTTTTTTTAATAAAAATTTGAAAATTGTATAAGTTACCTGTATCAATGGTGTTGAATATTTCCATAAATCATAAAAAATAATAAGAATTATTTTTAGTTAAATTGATTGGTAACAGAAAAAGAAGGGAAAAACTCAGAGGAAATCAAATCAATCATCTGAGAATAAATGACACAGTATTCAAATCTATTCTAATGCATTTTAGTTTGGAAGAAAAAAGCAACAGTTTATAGGAACATAAGAAGGCATGCACTTAATAATTCAAATATTTTTTAGCAGATAATTATCAATAGTAAATTAATTGATGCATCACATATTTAATGAATTAACTGCTATCAAACAACACTCGTTAGAAAGAGCATAATAAATTAATCTTTCGGAAAGAAGCGAATAGTTTTCTCAATAGGAACATCACTAGAATTTCTAACGTGTTAAAGAAAACATTCCTTTTTTTCCTGCAGGATACCTTTAAATCTTTTAATGTAATAGGATAAACACATTTGCTTGTTCCAAATCGGTAGATAAACACTCTTCCGCTTCCATCACGATAATGCACAGTATTTGATATCAAGATATCAAACACTGTTCAGTATCGTGATATGGTTACGTTTGCCTTAGGCCTAAATTTTCTATTAAAGTTCCATTTTTCGCCTGATTATACCAAATAGGAAACAGGTCAAATTTCCATTTCGTCAAGATAGATGATATGTCTTGACAATGTAAGTCACGTCTGACGTACTAATGCCAATTCCTTCTCTGTGAAAGATTGAATTGACCGTTCCGGTTTAGGAAACTACCAGTCGAATCGACCGTATAACCTATTAGTGGTTCATACATAACAATGACCAAGAAATTAAATTTTACTCACGATCGTTTCCGTGTTAACGCGAGAAGACGAGTTTTAATTTCGATACTTCCGATTTAGTTTAGTTCAAGCATCTAATTTGCACGTTTTAAATCTTCTCTTCCGTGCTTCTTTGGATTGCGTTAAATCTTCCGTAGAATGAAAAAACTTTTAAGATTATTTAATTAAATTATGACAAAAAGTCCTCTTATCATATAACTTTTTATTTCGACTTTTTATTCGGAACACGATAAGATAACAGATCGATTTAATCAGTTTAAATCAATAATTTAAAAATTTTTTCTGTCTCTTAAGGTAGATTTGTATCTGATGTACCAACATAATAATGTTCAGCATGCCTTAAGAAAACTGGGACTAAATCAGTGATATATAATATCAAATATTAGCATGATAGGGAATAAAATAACATTTTTAGCCTATTTTTAGAAGAAAAATGAGGTTTATAAAATCACCATGCTGATTATTTGTCTATGTGATCATTTGCTTTCAGTCTTTCAAAAATAGTGGATATTGAAACTACCGAAATAGATGTCAAAATTAAAAATTAGAAATTTATATCTTTAATACAAAAACGACGTCGAAATACTTAAACTTCGAACTTCTTACTCCCAATTTATTTATGTTTGAAAGTTTATATTCAGTTCAAGTTTATTTCAGTTTAGCCAATAAAATTGTTTGTATTAATACAACAACAATACTAAATATTAATATATAACAAATTATTTAAAATTTTTCTGCTTGTGAAGTTAGCAAATTTATTTATTTATTTTTTTTTTAATTCGTATTAAGCCATAAAACCTCGCCAAGATCATACCCATCTTTATGGATTTTTTGATATTACAGAAATTTCATAATGATGGGCAGAAACCATTATTATGAATAAAACTGAAATCAGAATTTCCTAAAACGTATAGTATTTGTTTATGAATAACAAATACTATATAAAAGAACTCTCAGACAAAGAATTTATAACGAACCGAAATTATTTTAATATCTATTGCAAATTTATTTGCCATAATTCGTCTTCCTTCTATCTTCGTTTTCTTTTTTCTTTACGCATGATTATGTGAGTGACTGTTTGTGATCATTGTTGGTTTCTCTATTGCAGTTTATATTGCCCTGGAGACCTCAAAATGATTAGGTTGACTTCATCAATCCTTTTTTTTCCTATCTTCGTTTTTCTTTCTTCTTTATTTATGATTCTGCATCATTGTATGAGTGACTGTTTCTGACCATTATTGGCTATACCACAGAGTTTTGTACTGCTTGGAGACCCAAAATATTTAGGTTAGTTCCATCAATTGTCTTTATTTTCTAATAAAATATTTAAGTGTACCTGCCATGTAACAATGATCATTTTAAGGAACAGACAACGATAGAGATCAAAAATTTAATCTCCATCGTTGTCTGCTCCTTAAAATGTTCACTTAAAAATTTTATTCTAAGATGCTTTATTTGAATTAAAATGCTTTAAATGATTCTTTTTTCCCTCTATCTTTTTTTTTCCTTCTTATTTTTATGTTTGCTGTATTTCTTTGAAACAAATTTTCCTTTAATGTGTTATTTTTAAAATAAAAATTTTTGTAGAAAGTTGATCTCCGTCTCAGTTTTCTCCTTTCAATTTCCGTTCTCACCACTGCAAGTATATTCAATCCCTTAGGCTTGGTTTTTGTGATGTCCCGTTAAAGTTCCTGTTAGTTTTAATCGCCAGTTAACTGTTGACCTGTTTTATAATTGGTAGATAAACATTAATTAATAGTTACTGATATTAAACTGTCAATTAGCGTTTGTTAAACAATTGTAAAAAAGATAACTGGTGATTAAAGCTAACAGGAACTTTAACTGGATATTGTAAAACCGGGTCTTAGAATTTCCATATTATCCAAGATGAATATGGATTCTTCGTAGCCATAATAATAGGAGTTGGCATCTTGAAATACTGCTCCGTATCTGCTTTTCTGTATGTTGACATAATTTGGGATGTTAGCAAAACGCACATTTACAATAACTATTAGGCTAAAGACGTTAATAACAGACTGGAATACTTCCCATTTTCTAGTCTTGAACTTGTACAGGGAATTCAACCATTCTATTGTCATAGATATATTGGAGAGAGACATGCGGATGTTATTCTTTACGAATTCTAGTAGTTTCTTAGTCGCACTTTGGCATAGCTTGTTTTTTCCAATACGTTCTGCTGCCGTGGTTATTACTTTCTCCATCAGATGATTCTGATGATCTTGGTGATTCTTAGTCACGAATACAATCTTTTTCGAAAATGCTTTCCATTGCTGGGTCTGGGAAACCTGCAGCACATCTCAAACAAACCCACTCTTATTTCCATCAGTTGATATCCGCTACTTGTCACTAATTTCGAGGTAAAGCATTTCCCGTTGAGACTGTAAAAGATGGTTTGTGATATTGAGGAGAGTGCTGAGTTTGAGCTCGTTAATCCAAAGAGGTCTCCTAGAGCGGCGTCGGATCTCTCGTCTAATCTGGAGATATGGGAGCAGGATTTAAAATATAGGTGATAGTATTATATTAGAACTGATATTATACTATCACCTAAACTTTAAATCTTGCTTGTCTGAAACAGAGAAGTGAAAGGGATAGCAGGCTGTAACTATAAGTTTAATCTTCAGAAGGATGATGAAGAAATAAAAAGAATAGAAGACTGCAAGAGGAAAGATTAAAGGAACTACGAAAAAAAACAATTGTAGTAGGACACTAGAGGAAACATAGAAAAATCCTCTAATTGTCTCTTCCGATACACGGATCGGGATGGTGGGTGAATTTTTAATCCTCACTCACAGGAAGTTGATTGGAAGAACTATCAAGTGAGGAATTTATATCGATGAGATGTATTTTAATAACTATTGAAACTAAAAATAATTCTTAGAATCGTGCCAATAGAGCATAATTATGCAATATACAGCATATTAGATTTCACGATTTTACGATTTCTTTCTCTATCTATTCCATGAAGAAAATTAGATATAGTCAGCTCGCTTTTATGCGCACTCACCTCTGTTTCACTTCTCTTCAAAGTATCACGATTGAAGCGTAATTAATTTCAGTATTGAAATATATTGAATACCTTAGAATTTTTAAAAATTTTATTCCTGTGTTAATCTGAAATTTATCATGCTAAATTTAATCCTCAAAATAATCTATTCATTAAAGACATATATTTATTCTTATTTAAAATCTATTGTGTAGTTTGTATAAATGCATTAGATAATCTGAATTACTATAATTGGAAATAATATATGCTTAATAGTTTTGAGAAAATCTAATACCCATAAATCTAAGACAGCATAACCATCAGGTTTTTTTTTTTCTTCATTTCTAGAAAGAAATTCAAGTAAGAAAACAAAGAAATTAATTATTCGTCAAGTTCTTTTCATTCAAAATATATTATTTTTATATGGTTTTCATAAATTTCTTTCTTCATTAAATGATTCCAATTTTCCATCAAATGAAGAATTTTATATTCCCCTTCTATTCTGTAGAATTATTTTCTAATTCCAATCTCTAAATTTCTTACAGTCTATCATAATAGCTTTAATTAATTAGTATTTATTTTCTGTACAAATCTTGGTTTCAAATTTGCTTTTTTTTTCTGTGCAGTTTTACGCCGTTTAGGTACTAAGCCAGCGGGACATTCCAATTCCCACTACTGGACGCCCACAGTAAAAAAAAGCCAGGTGGAGAATGGGGGTTCAATGCGACAGGCTTGGACCTTTCCCGAAAAAATGGGACCCGGATCCTCCATAGTGGAAGCATAGAAACTTCATTGTCATCCGGCCGACTTTGTTTGATATTATCATAGCGTTTTAAAATGGAATAATAAATACGTTTAATTTAGAAATGGACTTGAGTTTCTTTTAAAAAAATAATCAAAGAAGTTTATATTTCATATTGTCATCGGTTTTCAGTGAAACTTTTTAAAATTTTTGTTAGTTGCAATTTAATAACGCTAGCTTCAAAATGAAATTCGAAACAAGACAACATAACGTAACAGTCTGAAGAACTAGAAAAAAAATTTCTTCAAAGGCGGATTGTCTTGAAGTTTTTCGTATCAGATGGCAATCCTTGCAGTTATCAATATGATTCAAATGATTTTTTATTATATAAATTTCTTTAATATATAACAACGCAATTTTAATGTAGCAGTTATAATTTATAATATATTTTTAGCAGGAAGAAAGTACAGCTGCTTTGTATTCGATGACTCTCTTCTTATTTGATAATGCAACTATGCCAGGATGTAGTTCCGAAGTTTTGATAATCTAAATTTTTATTATAGTTTATTCAATGGAGCGAGGAATAAATAAAATTAAAATTCTTACTTTTACATTTATTCATGTAGATTCTTTTTGCAACATGCTTTCAATTGTAAATTTCTTCTGCAATAGAAAAATCTTTTGGTCGTTTATTGTTATGACGTAAATATTCATTGATTTCGAAAATTTCGATAGAATTATTAATTGAAATAAAATAAAATAAATTTAATTTAATTTACAATTGCTGGCAGAAATTAATGCAAATCTTATAATAATTATAAATTTATTTTTCACAAATTAAAATAAATTTTTGAAAATTATCACAAACATTTCACGCAATTATAAACATTTCAAAATGATTCAGAAGTTGATGAAAATTTAATAGATTACTTCATAATGTGTAAAAACGTTGCAAGAAAGAAGAGTCAGATTTCAAGAAATCGTAAAAATATTTCAAAAATATACAAAACATTTCGGAATAATAAAAAGTTCAATTTAACTGCCGTATTGCTATTGTTGACTCCATTCTTCGTGGGAAGCAACTCATGTTCCTAATGTCCGGCGCCAGTTTTCATCCTATCTCATCTTTCTACTGTCTCTCAATCTGTATAATAATAGTCTCATGTTGTGAGGCGAGTTATTCACATAGCTTATCTTTAGCTAGATTGAAAACTGACCTTTCTTGCAGAATTTCTAAAATAAATTTGGGTAGATCTATATCATCTAGAATATAGGAATTAGTGCTCATTTTACTTTTATTCCTGTAATCTTGAAATTATTATGGAATATCTACTTAAGTTTTTGGATGTATCTTCTGCATATTTTCATTTATAGTTGTACAATACCCCTTGTTGGTATCATTGCAACAGCAAAAATGATCTTCATTTCTTTCTTGCACAGTAGAAGAGAAAATCTGTAGAAACACGTTTATTTTGTACCATTGTACTTTTTGCATCAGTAAAAGCAATTCTGAAGAGTTTGCATTTAACTTACAATTATTTAATTTTTGTTTAATATTTTTACAAAATTCAACAAAGTAGTTAGGATATTAAAGTTAACTTCGAAATAAAATTAAGTAATCCTGCAACTTCATCATTTAAAAATAGCGACATTCAAACTTCTGAGAACATCCTCTAACGTTGATAGAATTATTTAATAGATTTTAATAGATTTCATCATAATGGTTGTGTCATTAAAGATGATTTTGTTTAAATAATTTTAATCTCTTAAAGTTCGCGACGTATTCGGAAAATGGACGATTAGTATTTTCCAGAATTGCCCATTAATTAATTAAAGATAATATATTTATTTTTAATTTAATTAGATCAGGAATAAAATAAAATCCGATTTTTATTCGACAAAATATTTTTTTTTTCCTCTATTTTTAACAAAAACAATTATTTTAATATTGAAAATGTCATCGAACCTCATACCTCTGTTTGAATAATGACTCGTTAGACTCTCTCACTCATATTATGCAACCCAAAGCATGAAATCTCTGTTGTTACCCTCTGCTCATTTTTCAGGATTAAAAACAACGTATCATAAACTACCCTTTCAATCGATATTATTTAAAATCGCGAAAAGAAAACGAAAGAAGTAACGTTAAAAAAATCTTTCTCACATGTTTACAGTTGTTTTACAATACGCTCCAGATCATACTTAATTCCTTCGCGAATATTACTCTTACGTAATTAAGTAGCCGTATATTTTAAACTTCCAACAGATTTAACTACTATTCAAAAATAACTTTCAGGAGTTGCGTCCATATAATTAACGTAATTCCTCTCCCTCATTAATTCTTTTGCAAAACTTTCTATTTGACTTTCTACATTTAATGTGGGCATTTATCATTCTAAAATACTAACTAAAAGTCTACTCTGCAAATTTTCTGCTGGACCAAAAGTTCAATTTTCACTTCGTTATTTCGATTCTCTCTGTAAATATGCGGTAAGCCATATTAGAAATGTTTTTCGCCCTCCACATTTTTTTTTTCTATCTGAGGAAACATCCTAACTTATTAATGGAAGATCGTGATTGACGTTGTTAGTAACTGCGCTTTGATCTATATTGCACATTTAAAAATAGATTGGTTGGATTCTTACAAATGTACTGCTGAAACTGTTTTAATACATTAGCAGTGGTGTCTGCTGTTGAACGCATTCAGTTGCGTGTAAGATTAATGTCATCTTGTCACACCTAATGCATGATTTATACGTACAGCATACATTATACAAAGACTTCAGCGGGATAGTAAATATGGTTCTGACATTTAGTATCTGGTTGAAGAGATCGATAAATTTATTAAAGTTAATCATAATAAGATATTCTATTGGCTGCTACATCACTGATTTAATTTCTACAGAAAGAAACCCACTTCCAGATAATTAATAAGGAAAACTTCTCAGTTTAATGCCTTTTTATATGCGTTATTTTTATTTTAAATCTATAAATATTTTCTTAAACAATAATTTAACCTTCTATCCTACGAATTTACACTTTAATATACGGAATTACTGTAAAAAATAATATTTTTTTGCTCGATTAAATTAATGATGGTGACTTTGTGTGCGTAATTTTTTTATTTTTATTTTTCAACATAAAAAAAATCTAAATTTTCTTACTAGAAACTTTGGTAATTGCAAATTTATAACAAGACAGACTGCGATAAGTTTTAGATTAATGACATTAAGCAAATCACTTCATTGTAGCAGAAAGTTTTCATTCATTAAAAATTTATTTGTCCCAACAAGTTTTTGAAAGAAAGATTGTTATAAATTTTAAAACATTTAATACCGAATGCCAATCTTAATAATAAGAAAATTGATTTATTTATTATTAATATATTTGAATACAGAATGCGATCCAAAATATTCTTCGATGTTAATTTTATCTCTGCTAATGCAAAAATTGTGTTGAAAATTTAATTAAACACAAGTTATATCCTAAAGTAAACAACTTCATACTCGTGTGGGATCTTAAATCAGTCAGTAATTAAATATTTTTGTTTTTAATTTGTACTTCGAATTTATTATAATTATGAATTGTTAATTTTTAAAATAGTGATTTTGTAAAAGTATGTTATGTGCATGTTTATCAATCAGATATATCTAATATGTGAAAACATAAGTTAATCATGTTTAAAGTCATACAATTTAAAGGCAATTATTTGCTTAATATTATTATTTTATTTTCTCAAATCCTCAAATAGATAGGGGCTACCTAAATTGTAACAAATATCCTGATTTCTTAATACAGTACTTAATTATTTTTCACATATTAAGTGTTATTGAATGAATATCATTTATTTTTTAAATGTAAACCTATTTTCCAAGAAATACATTCTAACGATAATTTGTTGACACATCATTAAATATGTTATTTATTTTTAGGATGTATTAAGATAAGAATCACTTACACAAAAAATTTAGAGAGACGTAGGTTGTAAAAGAGTTCATAATGAAAGAATTTCTTACTCAATTCATTTTGACTCTATTGGACTTAAATTTTTAGAAAGGTCTTTAGATAACATAAGAAGCATCCCCATTCCAGATTTAATCAAAATCAGATGGATCAATACAGGTGTTTTCATACATGAAAATCTTCCTCTTCTACGCTCTCATTTTAATTCGATTGAGTCAAAATTTTTAGAAGACATTAAATGAACAAAACTATATCTATATTCTAAATTTCATTGAAATCAATTGAAAGATACGACCTGTAGAGGTGTCTGCGAAAGGAGGAGGAAAAGAAAAATGGCGTTTTTTATTGATTTTCGAGATTTTGAAATTGCTGTAATTCTTTTATTAATTGTATTTGGGCCAAATTTAACTGTCGTTAGCCATTGAATATTTTTTTCGCATATAAATGTCAGATTAAAATTATGTTTAACTTAATAAGAAAGTTATAGAGAATTGAATTTTGTCCGAAATGATTCCTTTAATAAAGAAAAAGTCAGAGACTACTGTATTTAGCTTAGAATCATTATAGTGCCTTTAAAAAAACGTTTAATTTAATCTTTAAAAAAAGGAAGACCTTTTTTAAAGATTAAATTAAACATTTTTTTTTTTTTTTTAACAATTCAATCCGTTTTAAGTGAAATATAATTTATGTTAATTTTAAATTGCATTAATCATTTAAAAGATTTCAATAATGTAGTTTTATTTTTTGTCTTTTACGAAAAATTTTATCCTTTGGCAATATTCTGAAATATGAAAAAAATTTAAACTAATTAGGAAGGGGGAAAACATTAAAGAAATTTAATTGATAGCATTATTGTTAATGGAGTAACTGCATACTTGTCATTTTTTATTTACTCATAAGTAATAGTAAAAAATAAAATAAAAAATAATTATAGATTTTTCGGATGGCAAGCAATATTTTAGCCATTTTTATACAAAAACAAAATCTTTCATATGCAAGAAACTACTTAAAATTTATACATATTTTTAAATTTCAAAGGCAGCCATCTTGTAATGCAACAACGTATAAACTTCAAAATTTGTTATCATAGGGCTCGAACAAAAACAGACGTTTTTCTTTTTTTTAAATTTGAATGTATTATAATTTTTTATTCTTGACATATTTTACAGACAGTCTGACAGACAGATTGATAGAAAAATTAATAATATAAAAATATTGTTATAAAATATACGTATAAAATCCTTTCAGGCAGCTATAATATTATTCACGTATGACAAATAGTTTCGGAGATGCCAGAATTTAATGTTCCGAAATGATCATAACACATTTGGCCGCCATCTTGTAAGAGGATGAAGTAGGATCCTTAAAATTAATAGATCTGTGCTTTAAATAATAAAAAATAAATCCCCCAAATTTGAATTCGCTATATTGTTTATTTCGTGAAATATTTTACGGACGGACAAACTGACAACTTGAATTTAATATGCTTACAACTATTTCGGTTAAAAATTATTTAAAATTAAATTTCCTATCAAAAAGTAACATTTTCTTAAAAATTCCATAAAATTCAATATTTTCTTGTTATTTTTTCTATAAAATCCAGATTTATTCTAGATAAACAATCGAATAAAATTGAGATTTAATTTAATATAAAGTAATCATTTTTTATTAATTCAATAACTTTTATGTTAATTTAATATTGCCAAATAATGTTTGTTTTTAATCAGTTCATCATCTGTCCTCCAATTTTTATCGAGACGCATCTTTAGATTAATTTCTAAAGTTAAAAAAAATGTACGATTGATAACTGTTTACTCGGTTGGATAATATAAAAGAAGCAATCTAAAAAATAATACTGGAGTCAGCATATATAATTTTTTGAATAAATAATAAAATAAGATTCTTAATTAAATTTTGACTGATAAAAATTAAATAAACGTCTATAAATTATGTAAAGATTCCTCCATATGGGGAGATTTTACCTAAAGTAAACATATCTACAGCGGCATCGTCAGAATTAAATCTTATATTCATAAATTTATTTTTTGGGCAGTTTTATAAAAAAAAGCGATCTTATGTAAGCACTTTTTCTTCCTCTGCAGGTCTGCCTGTTATTGAAAAAAATATCTATAGAACTAAGTCGAGGAGTATTCGCATTTATAGGTGATTTTTTATTCTTATTAATAAGGCATAGTATATTAATTTTGAAGTTCCTACACAGTGATGCTATTATAAGATAGTAGCTGTTTAAAAAATCGATATCTTTCAACCTATTTAGGTCTATTTTTAGCCATATTTTCAAAAATATTTCATCACTGTCTATCAGATCCGCAAAACATCGAAAAATATTGCAATTTTAAGATATGCAGTATTTTTTTATTATTATTTAAGATGTTTTAATATTATTTTTAAGGTCCCATATGGTTGATGACGACGGTCATTAATAGTATATTCACTTGAATTTTTTATTGTGAAAAATGATCATAACATTATTTATCATAGTTGTATCCATGCATTGCGTTCGCACTGAATTTTATTATGCAAATATCTCATAGCTAACTTTCTGAGTGAGATAAGTGGATCCGAATTAGTCACAAATGTGAAGCACCACCTCGCTCAAATTTAGTGCTCTTTAAATCAATTAATAATTTTTTAGGGTCCTTCTGAATCCTTTCTCTCTTTCTGAATCTATTCATAGCGAAAAGAGCTCTGAACTATCTGCAATCGCATCTTACAAAACTATGTAATAGCTGAAGAATCAGATCTTCAAAATTCGTTTATTATAATAAACACAATTTAAGTGGGGGAAAAATTGAAAATTTTTAAAAATACGACGAGAAATGAGAAGAATAATGAAAATATGGGGGGAAAAAGCAACTTAAAATTTTTTCAGAGATGATATGAAGTGATAAATACGAAGTTTTGAAGTTATAAATGACTTGCATATATTGTACTAAATTATACTTGTATGTACTTAGATTAGGAAACAAGTTTTATATAAATTTCATTTAGAATTTTTTTTCTTCAAGTTTTAAGCATTATTGCTGATATTTTAACTTTATTAAATTCATCTAGATTTTAGTGATATTGTATTTTATTTATTGATTTCATTTACTCTTCATTAGCTTATCTCATATTACGAGCCCCACTGCCATTTGAGATAATAAGAAAATTTCGAATTTTTTTTTCTTTCGCCACCACATCTTTTACCAACTTTCTCATCAACCAAATAGCTTAATTACAAAACACATGTTTTATTTTTCTTCCCTCTTTCGCGATCCAAGAACGAATATCGCTAATTCCCTATATATTATGGGCATTCATACTCCAAATCTACGCATGTTGAAGTATGGTCAACAAAATTTTTTATGAGCATTTTTCTTTCACGAATACCACGATAAAACATTCTCCAACAATAGCTAAATATTAAAACGAATTTAACTAACTCAATCAGTTCGTTTTAATTGCTTTAATTTAAGTGACACTTAAACATTTTCAAATTAATTAAAGTACCATTCACGTATGCTATATCTTTATATTAACTATGATAATTAATGTTATTGGAACAATCGAAACTTTTACCATATGATAACTTCTTCGAGTTTCATTTTTCCTACTGATTTAATGCCTCATTAACTTCAGAACTTCGTTTAAATAACGTAAATTAACACGGTATCCTTTTCTGATATTAATATACCAACTACATCCCTTCCGAAATTGGGAGTTAACAGATTATATTATACAGACAAATTGAGACTGGAGATTATTAACTCATAATCATTACGTATGCGATAAACATGATAATAATAATGGAGGTTTATCATCAGATATGGTTACCCTTGGTGCGGCTTTCGGTATGTGGTACACAGATAACTAATTATCCCGATTCGCCATGAATCACAGAATTATTATTGTGATACCACCAAACAGATTGTTATAAATTGTTACAGAATAATTACATCATTACGGTTTCGGTAAGTTGATGCCAATGATTAAATTTTTATTAGAAAAAAAATTGCTCTATATGGGCTATAATAATTCTACTGTAACGTAAGAAAATATATATAAAAAAAAAGCTTTATTCGTTTAATGAAAGATTCTAAATGCCATTAAATAAAGATGGCGTCATAAATTGAGATCATTTTAGTAATTTTTTTGTTCCATTAAGAAGACTTTTTTTCTCATAAGTTATCATCATTAACGTCGCTTATACGAAGAGCAAAATTGGAATTCCGTCCGCATAATAAAGAAACAAATAAAGAAACATCATTATTGTTAAAATTAATTAATTATACAAGATGTGGGTGTTTATAAACATCAGATTTTTGCATTAAAACTGTATTGATGTAAATGCAAACGAGATAGGCTATTTACTTATTTTTCTATAAATATCCATTAAAGGATAAAAAAAAAACTGTATAAAGTGTATTTAATTTTAACATATTTTCTTGAAAATATTTATATAATTTTTAAGTCGAAAGAAAACAGAATTTATATAAAAATAACAATAACTGTAGTTCGCATTAAGCGGACTTGTTTGTTGAATTTCTCTCTCCATACAGTTTTACTCGGTTCTTATCATGTCACGAACAGACAGCGCTTTTCTGTGCGTTTTCTTACCGACTGTCTATGACAGCTCTCATGTAATTAATTATAGACAAATTGAATAGTGTCAGCAGTTCAATAGGACGGCACTACTGTCTGTAATCTACTCCTTTAGAAATTGAAGAAAAACTATATAAGTTTTTGCCATTTTTGAAAGAAATAGCCTGTTAAACTCCTTCTTCAATTTTCCGTTTATCCATTTATTTCTCTTTTAAAGACAAATGCCATAAAGTACGGTTTAAAAAAATAATAATAAAAAAATCTAGAGAATATTACAAAGTTAATCATTTTCTGCATCTGAATTAAATTTGATACAAATTTTGTAATTGAAAATAAATAAATAAAAAAAATACGAAATTTATTCTTACGACAATTAATGACTAGGCTGAAACTTAACGACAACAGTCGAGGATAATTTTTTTTTTTTAATAATATTACTGTATAATAGATCTCGTAATAAATAATGTTCTTATTTGGAAAGAGAACTTAATAGTTTTTGGAATATTTTAATGAAATTTTTGTGAATTTGTTCACGGGGAAAAAAAATTATTCATAAATGAAAACTTTCCGGTTTCGACTTCGCAATGCTCTCTCATTTACAGTCTTTATCCATCATTTGTTAGTTTGGAAGAAAAGAATCCATAAAATTAAATTATCCTGGATATACATTACTGAAAAATTCATTTATTTTATTGTTCATTATATAATCGCCGTTTATTCTTTAAATTGAATCTTTCTAAATGACTTCAATAAAATGCCAAGTATCGTTTATATATATATATATATACAGTTCCGATTTATCGTTTGATGCTTAATTTTTAAAATTGTCTCTGAAATTCAGATAATTCGTAAAATTTAATTTCGGAAATCTCGGTTTTAGGTATACAAGTTGTTTAGATACTTTATTTTTATTTTTTTAATCAAAATGCACGGTTTTAATAACTGCGAATAATATCTAGGATAATTTATAAAATAGTAAACAAAGCATTTTAACATTAGAAAATTAATCTTTTTAATAATTTAATAAGTTATTTATTTTTTTAGATTTAAATATTATTTTCAGTTTTAACATCAAACTGAATGTATTTAGTAACATTTGAAATTTCGATGATAATAAGTATGAAAAGATGGAGATAAGACATCATATGTAATGATTACAAAAGGATAAAAAATGGAATTATTGATTATTTAATTATGATTTTTCTATAGAAATTAGCGAAAAATTGATAGATAAAATCTTGTGGATCTCATTCAGTGCAAAATGTCCAGGTTTGTTTAGCATTTTCTACTATTAAATGAAATTTTCGAAAAATATCACAATATATACACATATAGAATATATATATACCTAATGTATTACAAAAATAGATATATATTGAATTCTTTGCTTGTTTCCCATAAATTCTTACAATATTGCGACTAAGTCTTTCATATAATTCCTGAGATCAAAGAAAAAATTTTTTTTATCTAAGTTTGGCTCTATTCGAATAAATCCTTTCAACGAAAGATAAACCCGAAATTTTAAAAAAGATGAACAGTATTAAAATACAAATAAGCTTAACAAAGTTTTTCATCAATAATAAAGCTAAAAATTGAATTACTAGATATTTTCTACTTTCTTAGAATTCCTTAACTATACCCATATTTTAAAACTAGAATAAGGATTTCCGAACTATTTAAGCCACTTTGATTGACTTGAACTTGAATTGTCTTGTTGCGGACTATATCTAGGCAATTTTTTTAATATTTTTAACTATTAGTCAAAAAGATACATTTAAAAATTAAAATCTAAAGTTTTCACATAATCTTAAAATGAATTTTATTATAATTGTCATTTTTTCATAAAAAAACTTGTGATTTTTTTTATTTTAAAAGTTCCTGTTTTATAGAAAAAAAAATCTTTCAGACAAAATATATAAATCAAGCAAAATTTGAGATGGGTAAACAAATAAACTAATATAATTTATAAAGAATAAATAAAATGAATATTTTTGCATTCAGTAATTGAAAATTTTTCAATATTGTATTTATTTATTGCAAAAATACATTTATAATAATTGTGCTTATTTAAATTTTGTTGGATTAATATCGCGTACATTGAAGACGGAGGAAAGCTGAATGGCTTGAAGGAAGTAAGTTGAACGAGAAAAGTATGTGGCTTTCATAATTACCAAAATATGCATAAACACACACATATATATATATATATATATTTTAAATTAATAATGAAATAATTTGTATAAATATCTAAGTACAAAATCTCTAATTTTTCTTATTTTCCGAGAGAGAAAAATTGAGGAAACTGTTGAATGATTAAGGTCATAAACCAGTGTTTCCAAACTTTATGGGCCGATTGTATAAACAAAGACTAATTTAAACCGGGACTAAGCAAAAAACTTGCTTTAGCCTGAGCCGATTCTAAATTTGTTTTGTTTAAACTAAGATTAAGTATTGATCTAAGGCATAGAACAATAGGCCTACTTAATCTTAGTTTAAACAAAACAAATTTAGATTCGTCGCAAGCAGACCACGACTAAAACAAGTTTCTTGCTTAGTCCCGGTTTAACTTAGTCTTCGTTTATATAGCCGGCCCTATGTGTCTGCGCCCCCTTTTTTCATAAAAAGTTGACACGCCCCCTCATTTTCATAGCAGTCTAATTTTATAAAAATACTTTCTACTTATAATTTAATACTACAAAACAATACACCATATTTTTATATAAATATAGTTCTTATACTTAAAAAATATATATTTATTTTAGTGAAATAATTTTCAATACAATTAAACAAATCTTACAAAAAAAAAAAAAAAATGAAAGACAGAATACATGTATAATACAACATAATATTTAATGCCATGGGTGTCTGTTTTCAGCACAAATTCTCTCAAATCGGATAATATCGTTATTCACAATTCTTTTTCAATCACTAAACTAGATCGATATTTTGTCTCTAAAATAGCTACAGCAGAAAGTTCCTGGATACATAAATATATGTACTGTATTTATAACTCTTTTGCCGATTCCTTTTTTTCGACACTAATTTGAATTCATGTTTTGCTTGTTTGTCCCGAAAATGATGTTTTTGTTAATTCTTACGTGCCCCCTTGCAAATAGGCTTGCGTCCCACAGTTTGGAAAACATTGTCATAAACAGTTACTTTTTATAATGGTCTTCTAGGCGGCTACAAATAACCATAAAAATACCTTTCCCAAATCTTTCCATTATTTTAAATTTAATAAAATTTTAAATCATTTTAGTAATTAATTATATTTTTTAAAATATTAATCTGTTTTTTCATTAACTTGTTTACGACATATGGATATCAATATTACTGAAACATGATAAGTTAATAAGTTCATTATTATGAAAACAAATAATTGTGAAATACAGTAGAAAATTACGAATAAAAACATTGAATATGAACAGGTCGAAAAATCCAAAAAGCATAATTAGAACAAGAAAAATAGCAGGAAAGATAAAAAATGGATGCGATAGCAACATGTTGAATGGTTGACAAAGTGATATTTTTAAGGTTTTTTCCAGAGAACTTTTGTTTTTCAATGATAAATTTGTAAGAAAATTTTAAGTCTTCTTTGTGTGCCTCGCAAAGTCGAGTATAGTATTTTCGTTATGAAATTATAGACTATTGTTATACCAACAATAGCGAGTTCCATTATTAAAGAATTTATTTTCTAATTCTGCAAGGAACATTGCGGAATTAGAAAAAAATAGAAAAAATAAAAAAGTTTTGCGTGCATTGTAAATTCATGTTAAAAGAATTATATAAGCTGTAATAATAAGAAGTATATTTTGGCTTCGATAAATTATTTTTCAAATAAAACCATCTTTATTTTGTTATCTTTAGTAACACATGGGAAGATACATCACTTAAAGTTTCATATTTTGTAAACAAATGAGATATATAATATATGGCATCTTATATCGAAATAAATGAGTCACTTTATACTAGTTCTCAGAGTGAAAACATCTCATGAATTACAGATTTTTTGTCTAACAGGAAAAGGTTAAAGATATCTTTACTATCGAAAATATAACATTTATAAATATTTAAGTAATATTAATTTTAATTTAGCTTTTTAAATGGATTTTTAAAATATTTAAAATTATTCAAGAACTCAATTATATGAATACTTTTCCCAAACATATCTATATTGGTAAAAATTCTGTGAATTTTCAGAGATTTCGTTCTCTAACTGCATTTTTCTGTCTAAAACTACCCATAATTTGTATGAACAGGAAATTATCAATTTCTTTACCATAAATTCTATGAATTTGACTTATTGTGCTATGGAAAATAGAACATTTTATTATAAAGCATATTTAGTGAGAATACTTCAATAAATCTTGATCATATTAAGCATTCAGTTCTGTGGAGTATTTCTAGATTTTTAACTATGATATCCGGAATCGATTCCTTCCTCCATATCTACGACTTTTTCAGGAATTACAGCTGATTCTCCAGAATCGTAACTGATGGAAGAAGCGAAGATTCTTCCCTCTTTCGATATAATTACGATTTTAAAAAAGAAATGATAAATACTGAAAAAGTCCTATATATAGAATTTGAAATTGATTCTATTTTCTTTCGATACAATTTCGATTTTGACAGGCTCTTATTTGGTCTAGCACATAAAAAGATCATATTAAGCAAAACAACAAAATGAAAAAAAAATAATAAAATAACAAAGCTATGAAAATTTTAGTAAAACTAACAAACAATTAATTAATAATAAGAAACTTTATATGACTTATTTGTTTTATTATATAAAGTCGATGTATACATTATAATGTAAATAGCAAAAATAAATAGAAGTAATAGAAAATAGTAAAAATAAACTAAATATTAGAAGTAATAGAAGTAGAATAAATAAATAAGAGTAAATGTAAAAATAAACAATAAATGAAGTATAATCTATATATGTTATATTATATAAATTATAATCTATATTCTTACTTTAACAGATGATCTTAAAATATTTATGAAAAATATTTCAACTAAAAACAGTTTCTTCTTTTTTCAGTTATATTTAGATCATTCATAGTAGTATTTCATGTCACATAGGACCGATCAGTTATCACATATCTTTCGATCAAATAAAACATCCCTGAAGGCTAAGTTAAGTTAATTTAGTTAAGCCGCCATATCCTCATGGGATACTCTTTACCTGGCGGCGGCCAGTTATAGAGCCCATCACAGGCTGGCCAACACCCATGGTAGAAGGTGGGGTTCAATCATTCCTTCAACCATGGGTGTTGTTCCAGTTTTTCTGGAGGAGCCGGGTCCGGCCCTCCTGAAAAGCTGGAGGGAAACCGGATTTAGACCCGAATCCGCCAAAGGGTGGTGAGCCATAGCTTTATCATGTAGTCATCCGACTGACATCTCTGAAGGCTATTCGCAAGAATTGTGAAATGATTAAGTCAAACTTGGCTTATTATATATATTTTCTTTATAATATATTTTCTTTCCTTGAAGATTTTTAAATTCAACATGAGTCTAAGATAAAATATTTTTATTTTATATTCTTCTGAATTCATACTCTTTATAGAAGAATCTATAGAAAAATTAGATGATTTTGAAAATCGTTATGAGAATGGCAGAGAAATTATTATTTTTATAATTAAATAAATAAAAATGAGGCAGGTTTTTATCCAATTTTCTCCGGTGTTACGTTAACTTCAATAAATAATTCTAGGAAACTACTGATATTTTTTGAGTAAAATACTAAATATTAATAGCTTATAAATGTTTTAAATATAAAGAACATTAATAAATTCAGATAAAAAATTAACATTTAAAATATATATATTATTATTAAAGAAAAATTGTTATTATACCGAATATAGCTTTATAAATTATACTAATCAGATAAACTATATTAAGAAATTAATATTTCACAAATAATATAATTATGTTAAACAATTATACTGTTATATTATTTAAGAGCTATTATACTTAAAAAATAATTAAACTTTTTTTTTATCTATGTAGTTTAACGCCGCTTTCCAACCACTGGGTTACTAAACGGCGGTGCATTTCCATGTCCATCACAGGCCCCTAGCAGGTCAGTTCCAAGTAGTGGATGAGTTTTTAAGGAGCCTGGCCCGGACTCTGTAAAACAACTGGAGAGTGTGGCATCTGGGAATCCAACCTGGATCTTCAAAGTGCAACAACTTTCCACCACGTCATCCAGCCGACAATTAATAATTATTAAGAAGTAATTCTATGTTTGACTTATATATAAAAGAAATAGAAACTATAATATCTGTTTGTTTAAATAATTAAGAGATACTAAATCTGTCTCTCATTACAATGTTATTACAATTCAACTCGTAATTTTTGTACTAACTTGTAAGTTAATATTATTAATTTTGCATTTATATTCAATAAGATAAAAAAATGCTATATTTGGGGCTTCAAATGCAATGAATAAAAGAATTAAATAGTTTGAAAATAAAAAATAAAAAATCAAACATCTTTTCATTCCTTTCTCTTCTTTGTATTTCTTTCTCTCGTTCTTTTCTTCCTCAGAAACAGCTATATGCCATATCATTGAAATGTTTTCAAATGAAATTTGAAATATGTGACTAAATAAACCCCCCTGAAAATTTTCCAACAATTTCGTCAAAATAAAAAATAATATGAGTGTCCCTTTTCATTATCTGTATAGTGTCGGCCGGATGACAGCGGTGGAAAGATGCTGTGCTTCCATCCTGGAGGTTCAGGTTCAATTCATATGCCTCACATCTCCATTTTCTTCAGGAGAAGCTGAAGCCGAATCATTGAACTCATCCACCATCTGATGACTTACCCTATCAGGGGTGTAGACGGTCAGTGGTGAGAATGAAATGTCCCGCAGCTTAGTATCCATCGGGAGATTTTTTTTTCTCACAGAGAAAAAAAATCTCTTTAGTTAGCATCATTCAATTTTTTAGGTCGAGATTTGTAATATAGATTCATTTAAAGTTATCTGAAAATTTCAACTCAGTCGGGATAAAATGAAGTAATATAAAATGGGGATATTACTCTCTGTAAACATCTACTGTATATTGATCATGTTGTTTTAGTGATTTCGATTAAATTTGAAATATGGATATTTTTTATATTAGCTCAGTATTACAAATGAAAATATTAAGAATTTTTTAAATAAACATCTTTTAATCCGACTCTAGGAACTAACTCATTCCTAAAACTTCTTAAGCTTCATTTGTGTAAATTTGACGTGTACAAACTTTTATGAAGTTCAACGGACCTCTAAACGTTACTCTCTCAATTTAAATTTAATTAACCATAACTTTTGTGTTTTATTCGAAATTTGAACGATTTTATCTAGCTTCAAAATTCATTTCCTCAAAAAAGAAGTTTTTTTATTTCGCCACATTTCGCATTATTAAATAATAAAAAGAAAACGGAAATGGAGTCAGAGAGAATAATTAAAGACAGCCGAGGAGGAGGAACAGATTTTTGGAAAAGAGGTTCCTTGTCCCACAAATGAAGATGAATCACAACTATCCGCTATCAGCATATAAAAGTCTTAAGTTCTTGATTTTTATTTCCCAGAGATTCCCGATTGTAATTTAGGCGCTCCTGATCGTCGCCGAATTCTAGTCGGCATCGTCCTTGATCGGAGATCCAACGTCGGCGAAAGTATAAAGTATGACCTCATACGCAAAGAAGAAGAAAGCTTAAGTCGACAAAAAATAAGAAGTTCCTTAAGAATGAAGAAGGAAAAGGAAGGCAGAGTTCCTTCACCGGGACAAAAGAACCTTCTCTGTCAGAATGTCCTTTTGTAACGTTAATTCCGAGAAAACCGTCTTTGATCCAAATGAAGAGATTAAAAGACTAAAGAATATATATCCTTTCAGCAATCTATAGTTGTAGTCTCAATTCGAATCTTAGTGAATGTATCTTCTGCATCTGATTCCACTTTCCAGGTAATTCATATAGATTCATCGACTTCTTTCGAATTTTCTCCTTTGATAGATTTAGATATTCTATGCAATCGTTCAAATTTCCGAATCTTTTATACATATCGTAAGTTTCTCTATACATCCATATGTATATATATCCATCTTACTTGATCATCCTTCTTCATTATTGTACTTAGTAATTAGTCTGCTAGATTACTGTATAATTTGCTGTAATTCCATGCTATAAATAAATAGATTTTGCTTATTAACTAAGTTTCCTAGTCAATCCTCCATTCCCGGATCACTGTGTTACCGATCCACGCATTCTTATTTTAAATTTTTGATTAAATAGCATAATCTCGGCCGACATCCGTTGTGCGGTTCTTACATTTTGAAAGAGTAAAACTGTCTTGAATAAAAGGATCAAGTATATTTAAGCAAATTTTATAATTATATATTTAAAATATGATTATAGTTATATTTTATCAAATAAAAATTAAACAAAAAATTATAAATGTTTGGTTTCACAAATTTAACTAGGAAAACAGGAATATAAATCTAATGTCAGTCAAAAGTTCAATGTTTTTTTCCTTAGAGAATGTTCATTTGTTTGCCTAATAAAACCTTGGTATAATTCTAATACAATAATAAAGCAGCACACAATTTAATTGTAAAGTTTAATAACATCTAGATTAAAATTATTAAATGTTAATTATATATAAGCTATTACTGAGTCCGGATATTGCAAATATATACCTGTCAATAATCTAAACTTTGCAAACTTTAAAGTTTATTAATGTCACAACTGCATAATATTTACTAAATTTAATTTGTAATTTAATTTTTTCTTCATTTCAGCATAAATTTTATATCGAACTTTAGAGATGCAATTATAATAATTAAAATTATAATATCATGAAATTATTAATGAAATGGGTTTGAAATATCTCAGATGACAAATGGAGAACATACAACAAGACTAAGCGTAAGCATAACAGAGATTAGTGAAACAGTATGATTACAATACTGTATTAGTTTGATTAACAATACTGCAATTACTTTAATTATGTCTAAATATTAATTATTTAGACATAATTAAACCTTAATTATTTAGAAATAATCATTTCATTAGACAATTTTGACGATTGTTTAAAATTTCAAAAATTTGCAATTACAGTAAACTATAACTTCGCCGATTCTCTTAATAAGAAGTTAAAATCAGATATAAGCCTATAAAATAATGTAGTATATTTAATTATTCATTAAAAAATAATAAATTACTTAAAAGTTAAATTGAAAAAATACAAAAAAGTGCTACAAGTGCTAGTGCGAATATTTTTTCGTTAATTTATAAAAACATATTAAATAATAATATATCAAACTTAATTGTAAAAAGATTAATTAACGCAAAATACTGCATTTTTTAAAAATAAGAATTGTGTATACTTTTTAAAATATGCTTCCATACAAGATCGGAATCAAAACTCTCAAAAGCGATATATAGGAGTCGATTTCCGACTTTGAATCGATTAATTTAAATAAATAACAGTAGAACCTGTCTAAGCTGAACACTGTACAAGCCAGAAATCTGCTCGACAAGGAAAATATTTTTATTCACAAACAACTTCTATAGAAATAGCGAAAAAATATCTGTATGACGCGGAAACTGTCTAATGTGGAAACGGAAGGTATTTTAAAATTCCACTGAATAAAAAACACCTGTACAAGACGGAAAAACAATAATTTTTCTCTCAAATAAATTTTCATTTTAGAATTAAAATACGAAACTGTCTATTCTGAAATTGAAAATTGTTGTTAGTTATAGTAATTCAATTACAGTACTGCATATTATTTAATCAAACTGCCAAATATAATACAAGAATAATAGAAAATTAATGATAATGTATTTGAATAATCTTAAAAAATTCTTTTTATTGGAATTGGGATCAGGCCTACAGTCTGGACTGAATTTTGGCATTTATCAGGCTGTAATATGCAACAACATTGCCTTTAATTAGTTTCAATTTTATTTTCTATTCTTGTCTGGGAAGTTTCGTTTTCATTATCACTTTTACATTTTTTTTCTTGAAATGGTTAGATGAAAGATTAAAATTTTATCATTACAGTTGAAAAAAGATCACAACGAATATAACAAAAATGATAAAATGAAATTTAAAGAACGGGCAATTAAATTCAAATATGGAAAATCTTAAATTAATGAAATTCTAAAGCACAAGGATAAAATAAAAGAAGAATGGCTAATACGTACAATCAAGGAAAGAGAAGCATGTTTAATACCCGTTACAGACTAGACTGCTTAAAGTACTTTAAGATAGAATTTAACGGAATAATGCTTTCCAGACACAAAATATTAAAGTACGTTAAGA
>WUQG02014766.1:0-11703 GCA_011317285.2 Androctonus mauritanicus | reverse complement strand
GATGCGCAGAAAAAAATATTAATGACGGATTGTAATGTGGAAGGAAATTGTAACACACGTGTTTTACAGTTTTCACGTATACCCGATAGTTTTCGAGAAAAATGCCAAGTCCGTAGAAACGTGGGCACCCTGCATACTACATTTGTAATTTTGCTATTGTTAAAATATTGGTTTTATTAAGTAGATGGGACATTTAAATAGTCGGAATATTTAAATAACCAAAACATTGTTATATCCGTGAATGCTTTTTATTGCATACAATCTTATGGTTTACAATTGTATTGAATAATTTTTTTTATTATTATTTGCTTTTAATAATTTGACTATTTCCTTTCGTAATATTAATTCTTGACTCATTTCTAATTCCTTTTTTTAAGCTGTTATAAATAATTATTTTATTGGAATATTATTTTCATTTTGTTTTAGGAATATTATATAAAAAGAAGCTACTAGTTATGGATTAATTATTTGGTTTCGACATCATCGAAAAATTTTTTAAAGTATCTTACTATGATGAGATTATTATTATTATTATTTTTTTTTTTTTTGCAAGTTTTCTATCTGATCAAGTTTAAATTCTATTGATTTATTGAATTCCTTGTTTTTTTTTTTTTAGAAATTAAATCTCATTCGATTGATTTCAGTTTAATTTTTTGCAATATATTTCTATCTCATAAAAATAATTTGCACCTTTCATTCGAATCTATTTTGTTTTGTTTTATTAATTTCATTAAAAGATCTTTAATTCATCATAACATGAATAAAAATTGGTTCAAAAATTTCGAATGTTTCTTTGACTGCATAAATTATTATTTTCCTTGAAAAATAACTGTAATGAATTCAATAAAATTGTTGAAAACTAGAATTTTACTCCTATCAATATATTGATAGACCAGTATAATGTATTTTTATATTTTCAAGAAGAAATAAATGAAAATCATGATTAAAATTATTATAAACTAAACTTTTATTTAAAAGTTTAATAGAAAATTTTATGAAACATATAAATCAATGAATTAAACAATTTTTAATTTAATTAAATTATATTTTTATAGTTTGAAAGTTTTAATTTTTCTTAATTCAGAAAATTCAAATTGATAAACAAAATTTTAAATTAAGTTTACATTTTTATACTTATAATTTTTAAATAAATTCTAATTTAATTTATTCTACAGAAATTTTTCCAAATATTATTTTTTAAATAATCATTTAAATAAATGGATTAAGAAAATTTGCTGTAAAAATGAAATTTCTACTAGACATATTATATTTTTGTTGAAATATTGCTTAATATTAAAAATGTAAAAACGAAGTCAGGTTATAGATTTTTCTTTAAGACATCGATTGATTTTATTAAAACTTTTAGCTACAAATCTCAAAAATAGAGATTTAAAAATTTATAAATTATAAATTTGCTTATGTTTCTACGATGTTAATTATTTCCTATGGATTTTTACTATTATTTTAAGAATTTTTCTAAGTTTTGCTACTAATAATTTTTTTCTTAGTTGTGTTTAATCATTTAAATTCGTTTGGTGTGCATATTTTAGATCCATATCGATTAAATCAAACATTTTTTTGTATATTTATTAATCGAATATTCTTTAGATTCGCGTATTAATTTTAACATTTAAAACTTATACAGTTGAAGATTCAACGATCGGAACAATTTTTTTTTTTATTTCCTCCTTTATTTGAACATGCAATTTCATAAAAAAATCGACATGCTGAAATATTTTGTGATGCTGTATTTTTATTTAAAATTTGCCATATTAAAAATCTATGTAAATTTTATTTTGGCATATGAATTTGCGATCTTATTAGAAATATGCATTGATCTAGTATCAAATATCCCGGAATTGGCTTTAATAAGTTTTATGATACCAACTAGATACAACTTTCGTACCCGGTTTTAAAGTTATCTGTATTCATTAATGCCTTGGGATAATGAGAGCATTTTTGAGTATGTTGAGCAATTGTCCTCTTTTGCAAAGATAATTTGCTATTTTTTAAATTACCATATGCTTTTTTCAATTGAAAACAAACGAATATGACACTTATAGCAAAATACCTAACAAATTATGTTCAGTTTACATAAACTTTAACAACATGTTTTGTGTTTTATCGCTTCATACTAACGTAAGATGATAAATAATTTTAAATTTTGCTAATAAGGAAATTTACATATAATTATCTCATTAATTAAAATTTTGTCGTACGATAAATATCATTTTAGGACATGTTGATATATGTTAATTAGTTTAGTAAAATCTCATACAATAGTGACTATAAATAATACCAATTCTTAATTCGAAAGACTTAATGAAAATTATTTAGGACTACAGTATGATTAATTTGCTAAATATTATTTTTAATAAAATTTTGGATGTTTATAGCAAACTAGAAGAAATCTGTAAATCTTAAAACTCATAATTTTGAAAGTTAATTTTTCTCTATCATTAAAATTCATTCTGATATTATGACTTTAATAAGTTGTTTTGTAGGTTTTGATGAAACTAATGAATATCTTAGAATAATAAATGAGTATAAATTGAGTAAACATTATAAAAATAATTCCACTTTCCATACAATGTATTTACTGTTCATGCAGATAAACTATTATCATAAATAATATAGTTTTAAATATTTTTAATATCAACCCACTCAATTTTTGAATTATGATTTCTACATAAAGTTACGGCTTATCACATGATATAGCATTCTGTTTTTAATTGAAGAATCTGTAATTGATTTTCAAAATTTTTCTAGGGATCCAGATCCAGTCATCGATTTCTCTTTCACCTACCAGTGAATCCAAAATATCGTAAATATGAAGACTAATGATGGAGTCTGGGAGATCATAGGTTGCTTTTTATGTAAAAAATATGGCAAGAGTATAAAACTAAAATAATACCGTACTTCTACATAATCGAATCTTTCTCTATTTTATAAAGAAAATAAAATATTTATTGTAATATCGAAATATATTTTGATACAATTATTATTTTTACATAATATAAATATGATCTAGTATTAAAATATTTTTCAAATTAAATATTTACATAATATAAGTTATAAGAATAAAATTTTCATATTTTTATATTTACATAATATATAAATATGAATTTTGGCTCTTAAATTTTCTTTGAAAATATTTTAACAAAACAAATTTAAAACTAATACAAATATTGTTTATATATTCGATTTTTAAATTCAGATAAAATAATAATTTTAATAAAATGAATTAATCATCAAATATACTTAAAATTTATTTGAAAACAATGTTATTATTTGCTCTATTTTACAGAAATTCTTCAATAATAAAATAAAAAAAATTTAAAACATTTCTGACTAAAATTTACTAAAATTTAAAACATTTATCATAACATATCTTGTTAATATGGCAGAAATATATTTCCTTTTCTAAAACAAAATAAACATTCTTTACAAGAATATATTTTTGAAGACTGCAAACAATATAAGATTGATAACGAATATTAAAGTTTTCCAGACGAATTTTTCTGTCGTCTCATTTGTTTTTAGCGTTAATTATGTGATCTTTTCTGTCGTAAGAATTGTTGGCTGTCACTAACTAACATCGGTGTTCCATTCTTTCGATCAGTAGACAGAGCTTCTCTGTCTTCAATGTTCTTTCAAGTTGACCGAAGTTGGTGATTAAATAGTGCTACCATTTGACCTACTTTCTATTTCTTTGATCAGTACTCAAATCACTTTTACAATGAAACTTACCTTTCAATACTTCTTTTAATTGATTTTGTAGCAATTTTTCTTTTCATTAATTATATAACTATGTTTTCAATATAGATCTCACGATAAATCTGTTATAGTTTCTATTACTTATATTGTATAATATATATAGAAATACTGTAATGCAAAATTAGAAATTTCTTTTATCCAGAATAATTTCAAAATAAATAATAATAATATTTCTTGTAAAATTTCATTTTCAAATCTTCTTCCACCCTGCAAGAACATAAAATGAAATTTCCTTTTAACTGCAGGAGTAAGAGAAGATTAAAAAAATAAAATAAATGAAATTATTTCTTAATTGAATCGAATAGGAAGAAATTAACTCTGCTATTTCTTTACTGAACTAATAATTTTTTAACGTTATAATTTTATTAAGAAATCTTTTATAATGAAATTTAGTTTTAAGTTTTTAACTGTAACAAACGAATTTAAAAAAATAATGTTTTCTGTAAACTCTTTTCCGTGATTTTCGAATTAATATTTAATTATTTTCCTAAACAATCTGAATTACAGATTTAATTTCCCTTTTTTTTTAATACTCTTACTTTTATTATTTTGTGTTTTATTAATTCTTTAAGCTTTTATTTAATTAAATTTCTAACATGCAATCTAAGAAAATTATATTATATTACATAAATAAAGATAGAAGTTATGGCCAAGAACATTTGGAGTGTCTATAAAAGTGAAAAATGGAGACAGCATGAAAATGTGGTTGGATATTTATAAATGCGCAATGCGTTCGACTTTCATTTTCCCTGGCTTTTCTCAATCTAGTTTCGAAAGAACTCGTGTCATCGATTTCTGACTAGTTTCGGTGATGGTCTCCTTTCATCTACCTATTTTTACATTCCTATTACTTACATCTTTGTCCATTCAGAATAAGATGGCAGAAATTTATAAGTCCACTTTCAACGTAATCGAAAAGTTTAGAAGTACCTTTCTCCGTTTGGATTTTCTTTTCTTTTCTTTTTTTTTTTTTTATCGAAACTAAAGTATGGTAATTACATTTTCTAAAAATAATTAGGTAAAACAAGACATAAACATCTGAAGTTCACTTCTGTGCTGAAGATTATGTTTAGAAATGGCTGCTGTTTAAAGTATAATGTTAAGCATAATCTTAAATAGAATATTCGTGATAGTAATTTAATTTTTGATTTTAATTTAATTTAATGAATGCAAGATTTAATTAGATAAACACTGTAATCTTAATAAAGTCAACTTATTTATTTTAATTATCGAAACTTATTAACAAATGTTAAATATAATTTGAATTTTTAAGTATCAGTTTTATTTCTGCAATCTAGCCAAACTTTTTAAATTTTCGTTATTACAAACTACATCTGAAAATGTTTTAAATTTTATAATATACAATAGTTTATATTTCTGAATGTCATATTTTTATATTCATTATCTAATTATGTTCTGAATTTTTTTTTTTTATAATTGTTTTATATTCTTGTAATTCAGTGTTATCTTCGGTTTTGTGGTATTCCCTTTCATAACTGTTTAATAAGAAGTTTTGATTTGATTGATTTAATAATTTAATGAAATTTATATTAATTTAGCTTTATTTCTGCTAATTTAATATTTCAACACATTAGGATGAAAGAAATTTTTATTTTTATTTTTTTTAGAGAAGATAAAAAATATAACGTGATTTTTATTTTCAGTATTTTTTAATCGTATTATTCGAATTTTTTCATTAGAAATATGCTTAAACTAAAACATTAAACTGTTTAAGTAAGAACAGATTTATTCCTCCTCAAAGTGAAGAGGTTTTTATTTTAAGATTTAAAATAAGATGGATTTAGAGAAAAATATTTTGTTTAATTAACGAAAGCTTTTTATTCTTAAATTTTTTCATAATTCAATTTATTAAATAATGTTTTTTTTTTGGTTCTTTGTTTTATCGAATTTTAAATAATGGACAATCTTCTATTAATTGCAACATTTTAACATTTCCATGAAAATGTATTAATTGATATTAAAATTATTATTAATCTTACAATATATATTTATTTATCTTCTCAGTAATCTCGGCAAGTATTTTAGCACAATTCGTGAATGATTTTAATGATAAATTCGCAGATATCGTGTTCTTCTGCCATCAATCAGTACTCCTACAGTCAATCACAAATAATTGCATTATATGTGTAATACTGAGCAGTTCAGAAATAGTATATTTAATCTGAAGAATGGTACTTCTGTTTAATTATAAACGCAAATTCAATTTTTATATATATAAATATATAACTGTGCCAATAATAATCAAATGTATAGAAACAATATATCCATGAAATTAACTAAAGAAAAAAATTACGTAATTTGAGAGGAAATATGTCTTTCAAATATTATCTTATAATATAATTAAAAGATAATCGAAATATGATTATAATTAAAAACAAATTTAATGGCTTGTTGTTATTATGGCAAGTTGATTAGCTAGTACTGTATAAGGTTTCAATCTTAAAAATATGATATGGGCTTACAATAATAAAGACCATGTTTATCTTATGTCTATTGTGGAGTATCTGTTACGCTATACTTAATTATGAATCCATCTTTGTGGAAAACTTTCAATGGACTTGCATTATTCTGGATGAAACTTCTTAATCAAGCAATTATAATACGGCTTGCATTTAGAAGTAACTTTCTTAAATTACTAACCATTCTTGAAAAAATATCTAGTTTCACACTTTGAAGTATAAAATAAACAAAACCATTTAAAGATTTACATTATTAAATACACGAATACGATATTATAAAAATGATTAAGCATAATTATTAAGTAAATGTTTATATTGTGAAATTTATATTCTGTGATATGAAATATAGTTTAAAGTAAAATCGTAACAAATCTTGAAAATTTTTAATGAAAGGAATTAAAACAAAGAATGGAAAATCGAAACAAATCAGGATAGATAATTACATGTAATAAAACGAAAAAAAATTGAAGCGAAGTATGAAGATAATTGGAAAGAAAGAAATTCAATAAGATGTCACCTTATTATAAAGAAATGAATCAGTGCAGAGTTGTTAAGAAACTGTCCTTCAGCTAAAACTAAGATATATGCAATAATAAGTGCTACACAGAAGAAAAATTGATGAATTGCCGGAAATAACCTACGTTATGTCATAAGAAAATAAGACATGTTTAAAGTTGTTGGCAGTTTGAAATATTATTGATATTTGAATCTGATTACCGAGATAGTGAAAGATTAGTAAAACGATTTTAGATTGAAAAATAAAATTAGAGAACAATAATTTGTGAAATTTTCATTCGTAAAATTTAAATTGACCAATGTATTAAAGTTTGTTTATCGTAGAATTTTATTTGATTATTAATTAATTAAATTATGTAAAAGAAGATATAATCGTATAAATCATAACTGCATCAGAAAAAATCAAATACTGGAAATGTGTAATTTTTAAAAAGATAAATTTAGAAATTAACGAAATTTTCATTGAAAAATTTAATTAAACGATTTTTAATCGTAAATATTGTTAAAATTGCATAGAAACTTCATAAATACCATTAAACAGATAAATAGCATTTGACTTCTTGTTACTCTTTGTGAAAAAATGAGTTTATTTTTATAATTTTATAATAATTAATTAGTTTAGTTTAATTTGTACAATTTCCTTAAATTTAATTAATTATATTTTGTTTTCTAATTTTTTAATATTTAAAAACGAACAATAAATTTACAAAATTTAATAAATATCAGAATTTCACAAAAAAAAAGAAAAAAACTGAAACACGTTTAGGCAACTAATAGTTATATCGAGATATGTGATTTTTCTGGATAAATGCAAATTTTTAAGTTCTATTTCTTCTGAATATAAGTTCATAAAAGTTTATGCTTATTGTTAACAATAGAATATTTTATAGCAAACTAGCATACAGATTACACTCTAATTCATACGAAAATAGCTTCTTGGCTCTAGTCAACTGATCTTACGTTTTCAATGATGGATCTATTTACATTAAATATTAATTTACTGAATTGCTGCTTTGAATTCTGAAATTTGATATTCTTCAATATTAAAACTTTTATTCTTTGTTCTTCATTGCTATGATCTTATGTAATCTAACCATTAACTTCGATTAGATTAAGATCATAGCAATGAAAAACAAAGAATAAAAGTTTTAATATTGAAGAATATCAAATACATAAGACAACAAAGTATTTTGATGTCTTATGTAATCTAACCATTAGCTTCGATTAGATTACATAAGACATCAAAATACTTTGTTGTATATTATATTATTAAATATATTATACAACAAAATATTGTGAAATATTATACTGCTGAGAAGTTTTTTAGTGATTTTTCGCTTATAACTTAACAATCAGATAAACTAGATAAGTGTGTTTTTTTTTACGAAATCGATAAATATTTGAATCTTTCTTGATATCTATGTAACTACATTTTTTAAATCGAAAAATTTCTTTAAAATGACTTTACCATTTCAGTAGTTGACTGAAAAGTGTTATCGAACTGACTTTTTTAATAATTTGATGCCTTAACAGTTATGTTTTTCCGATAGATCATAAGTGAGGCTATTATCGGTGACATTATAAAATATATCTATGCCTGGACAAGAATTTAATTCAATAAATAATAATTTTAGAGATATTTTTAGCATATTTACACGATTTATATTCGATATCTCATACGTTTCCTGTTATAAAATATAAATACTATTAATATAGTAATATTTGCTTTAAAATCGTAATCCTAGAAAAAGGGTAATAAATTCTACATTAATGACTGCCAAAAAATAGAATAATTTCGTGAAATATAAATAGTTGATATGATACATTATATTATTTGTATAAATCATAGAGATAAATCTAATCAAAGATTAGATCTAACGCAATTAATTTATCACAGATTGTGAAATCTAAAAAATTCTGAAAACTGTAAAATATGTAAAGAAAATAAAAAAGACCAATTGTAATAATTAAACTACACGGAGACATATATTTTATTGCGCATTATTTAATCTTTGTTTTAAGAGATAAAATGACATATGAATGAGATAATGAATCATTAGTACAAATAATATAGATCTTTAAAAAAAGAGCTTAAGAAAAATAAATGAATATAAATACACAGTATAAGATATATTTAAATTTATTCAATCATAAATTTTCTTATCAATTTTATACAAAAGTTTCGCAATAGTAATTACAAACAGGATAACTCTAAATTATACAGTGATCAATTAACTGAATAAATATAATTTAGAAATATTTAGATTTATTCGATCATACTGTTGAATCTTATAAGGCAGTGGTCTTCAAACTTTGTCAATTTAAGGAACATTTATGAGTATAAAATTATTTCGCGGAACCCGGGATCATAAACAATAGAATATTCACAATCTAGATAGTGCATATAAAGAAAAATGTTTTAATATTCTTTTATTATATTATAATAAAAGTTAAAAAAGTATTACAAAATAAAGTTATATTTTCATCAAAATAACTTCATTTCCATCATTTTGATGAATATTTTATGTATGTTTATGGAACCCTTTAAGACATTTTGCGGAACCTCAGGGTTCCGTGGAACACACTTTGAATAACACTGATCTATTCTATAATATAGTATTTTTTTTTTTTTTTTAAATGTTCAAATATCGGTAGTAGTTTGACTTAGATTTGTTAAGAAGTTTTCTAAGGCTTTATAAAATTGTCAAAGTTGGAGTTTAGCTTTACTTTGAATATTTTCAACATTATTTAATTCAAAATAAAGCCAATTGCAGATAATAATAAGAATTTTATGATAAATACAATTTGGAACATTTACATAAATATAAATGTTCCAAAACGGGATTTAGATGATTTTGTTAAGTATTTCATTGTTAAAACTCCATACATACCACATATATCTATACGTACATACATTTCCATACATATTACAAAGAATAGCAAATATTAACATTCTCAGGTTTGCTGAAAAATTTCAAAGAGAATATATATTTTTTTAAGGAAAATCCACAAAATTTTACAAGTTTTGAATTTTAAATGGAAAAAAAAAATGGAATGAAAGAAAATTTTTGATGGAATGAAACGACATTATAAATGATCAGTAAATTATTTTTTGTTGGAGGCCAAAGATTCAAAAAATGTAATTGTTTAAAAAAGCGTTCAGCGAAAAAGTGCTTGTGCAAAATCCTTTTCTATGTTGTGCAATACTAAATGTCATAACACTGAACCTTATGCAACAAATAACTTAGAATGAATGCGCAAGTAATTTATAACCAAACTGAAATACTATAAGAATTTTACATAAGTTCAACCTATTGTAGCAAATTAAATAAAGGCATTGATAAGTTATATTTTTGTTTTATTAATTTATGCTGGCAAAATTATTTTATTGAAATTAAAAGGCTTGGCCAATTTCATAGAAAAACAGTAACATGAATTTTTATAAATTTGCTCTTGCAATACAAATGAACTTTAAAACGAACATAACTAACTAAAATAATACAGTACATTTATGATTAAAATATTACTTATGATTATTTTTTCATTCCCTTCTTAGGTAAATCTCCACAATTACTGACATCTCTTAGTAAAAGCTCGAAATTTAAATATTTTATTAGATATAATTCTCACTTTTACCAAATCACATAACGATAAATGTTAGGATTTAATGGTCTTCAAACTTTTACAGTAACATATATTGTATATGTTCCTGGGCAGTGTCTGCTGCACACTCTGCCTCCGATTGTTACGACCGAGCTTAGTAGGTTCTATTGTTCCCGATCGCTTTATTTGGTGTCAGATTTCCAATTTCATCAGATATAGTGTCAGTGGCATAGTGCGAATGTGTTCGTATGAATGGATTCTTATTTCCAGGTGAACTGCCTCTTCCGGGTGCACTTCAGCTGTTGGTTTTTCTCCAATGACATACTTCCATCGGTTTATCCCGCTGGCTGAGGTGCGTCGGTAGTATGTTTACCCCACACTTTCTTGTGGGAGTGAAGATATCAGAATACTTGGGATGGGTCTGGTTGGTACTGACTTAGGATAAGTCTCATCTTAACATACTTTCTAGTTATACTACTAACATAGTTCTAGGTTTCTAATGATATAGTAGTTGATTTCTATTAACATAGTTCTAAGTTTCTACCTAACATAGAATAGGTTATTATACTTCTCTACAGGTCACTCTCACATATATCATTATGGGAGAGTGGGTTAGGTTGTTTGGATCTTTGCTTTTTCTACATTTCTGCATTTAATTCTGGCTCAGTTCGGCTCCCTTAGTACTCTATTTGAGAGGAAAGGGGCAATCAAAATTAACCACCAAGCTTACCATAAAAAAGAAAGACGAGCGTATATATATATATATATATATATACAAACAACTCATTTAATTTTTAGATATCAGTGAAAAAATATGCACTACTAAGCTCGGTCTTAACAATCGGAGGCAGAGTGTGCAGCAGACACTGCTGACGAATCAAGGAGCCCACGAAGGACTCATTATTAGAAATTATGTTAAAATTAAGTATTATATCTAGTAAAGAAATCTAATATGTAATTAGCATAACTGTTACAATATAGATGCAGCTATTTTGATTGATGTTATTATTTTATTTTGTTACGTCGCCGACAAGTAATCATATCGAATTAGAGGAAGTATCTTAATTTTTTAGTATTGTATTTACTTATATTTTTACTATATATGTTGGTTGATATTAGATTTTTTTACTTTTAGATGAAAACAATTTTTCTGAGAAAGTATGCTAACAACAATATGATAATACATCATTAAATATTTTGTTTATTCTAATCCGATTGAATCGAAATTTTAAGGAAACTTTAATAAAATAATATAGGGTAATTCCGGGAGTGATGCCGCACTTTTGATAATTCTGAATGTAGCCCACAAAGAAGGGCTAGTGTCGCT
>WUQG02014755.1:0-11704 GCA_011317285.2 Androctonus mauritanicus | reverse complement strand
TACACTAAATGGCGTTAGCGACTACGGTGGTACAAATGTGATCCATAGCCTGTTAGAAGCAATTTTTTTTGGTGGTATATATTTATACCACTGCCTGTTAAAAAGATATAGGAAAATGCGTAATTCGCTAATATGCTGATCACGCAATTAATATAATCATCAAATATGTGAATATAATTTAACTAGCTGATGCTTGGCGTAACATATCGTATTGAAAGTAACAGAGTTGGCCTGGATGACCACATAGTAATACAATCGCTTATCACCTTGAAGGATCGGGTTTCACATCTCCAGCTTTTCAGGAGAGTCCGGACCCAGTCCATTGAATCCCATCTTTAATATTTGTGTTCGGATCTTTAAGTTGATCCCATCACGAATGATTCCCAGCTTCTGAAGCCCTTAAACCCCAACCAATCAAACCAAACAAAACCCAGCCCTATGTTGGGTCTAAAAGCATTTTTCAAATTTTTTTGATTGCGACTCACTAAAGGAACCATATTTTGTATTGTGATTCAATGCATATATGATAAATCAAAGAAACAAACTTTGTGTGAATTATTATATTCATTTATTCGTTATTAATCAATGTTTCATATTTGTTATGGATAACGCATTGGATATCAATGAACGACTTTCAGAAAATTTTTATTTTATAAGCTATAATCCACATTTTTGTGCATTTTTTCTGTTCGTTATGATCTATTTTATTTATTTCACGACCCACTAAAGGGGTCTCGAAACCGCAGTTTGAAAAACGCTAATTTAAAAGTGCCTGCTGCCAGCAGCATCACATCAAAATCAGTCGGAAAAAGAAGCATTCATCGCATTTGCAATTCAATTTGAGCACGCACACTTCTCTGTAACATTTGCGATCCTCGCAACGCGACACGAATGTCATTGTGACGCGACGCGCTTTTGTTACCAAGCGCCTTTATCAAAACTGGCGTTACTAGTTAAAAATCTTTGAATGACTATTACTCAATAAGCGCATCCGATACAGATATGGTTCTTTGGGGAAATTTTAACAATATGATCTAATCTGTCTTTCCTATCGACAAAAAGTCGGCCGGATGGCCCGTGGTAAAGCTGTGGTTTACTACCCTGGAGGATCCGGGCCCCACACCTCCAATATTTATTTATTTATTTATTGATTTACACACACACTATAGGTAAACTTTCTCCCAATGTGTTCTCCCCCTGACAAACCACATCTAAACAGTATTTGACATCAAATAATGGATATTAAAATTCTTTATACCTGTCACAATAAAAGATCTATTAGTCTTATACAATCTAAATTTTTTAACAATTTTCGTATCTGAATTTGGAACACCCAATTGAGCATTGGTTTTTTGAAACTTTTTATATTTATATTTTTCTGCTCTGAGCACAAGTGTAACAGAAAGTCCAACAGCTAGTACTAAGATCAGCGTGAAAAGAAAACTCTATAAAAATTCCAGGAGTTTCCCTAAACAATACACTAAATGGCGTTAGCGACTACGATGGCACAAATGTGATCCATAGCCTGTTAGAAGCAATTTTTTTGGTGGTATATATTTATACCACTGCCTGTTAAATGGTTAAGGAATTAATTCATTCCTAGCATGCACTAGTAAAGAAAAACTCACAAAGCAAGAATTTATTTCCAATAGATGTTGAAAACTGTTTATATTCTCAGCAATAGTTGGCCAGATAGTCACATAATAAAGCAGTTGCTTACTATCTTGAAGATCCAGGTTGTCCTTCCTTGTAAAAAACTGAATGTGTGGGTCTCAATGTCCCACACATTCAGTTTTTTACAAGGAATCAGAGACTGTCACTGAATCCAATCCTTCCATCTTCTGGTTGATCCATCATTAGTGTTGGGAACTTTTGATGGATTTTGAAGCTATTATGCCCAAATTATATTCTTATGTAACTTAGAAGCTTAATATAAACTAATCTAACCTTATCAATAATGAAATTTAGTTAAATAAAGGTTAATAAAACAATAGTTTATATTTAAACAATGAATTATCATAATCATCAATATATGATTAGATGTGCTTCTATACAAATTAATCATTATTTTAAGCATAATCCATGAATTAAAATTATTTGCAATACTTTGGTGAAACCACTGCAGTCAGAGGATGTTCTACTTCTGATTTCTGGTCAATTACTTTGATTTTTCCCATTTCATAGCAGATAACAGCATGTTTGCTACAAATCCATCTAATACTGTATTGTATAGCTACATACATGATTTGAAATGCCATATTTATGATTTTGTTGATATTTTATATTTGAAAAAAGAAATCATAAAACTTAATAATTTATAAAGTGAGTACTACTTACAGTAAATTGCTTTGCAATTTCTTGCAAATTATCAATTAAAAAAAAAAAAAAAATTTAAAGAATTTAGTGAAGAAGTTGAAATATTAATAATCAAATTATATAATGAAGGAAATACTCAGTAAGTAATAGCAAAAGAATTAAAAAAATTTTTCCAAAATATTGGAAATTATCCACAAGAATAAGTTCCAAGATTTTAAGAAAAACAAAACTCACTGGCAGTGTAGAAAATTTCTTTAGATGAGATCCATCTTGAACAACAATTTTTAGGGAAGACAGACAACTCATCATAATTGTAAAAGAATAACACCTTCAAATTTTCCAGCATAATCAAATGACATATGTACAATATTAATATAATATATATAATCTAATCATAATTAATTCATTCCTAGCATGAATGAATGAACAAAACTTACATATGAGTTAATGATTAATTAAATTTTAAATATTAGATTACAGATCAAGAAAACCTTTAATTAAGTTACACAAATCAAACCTAATACTACCAAATGAACCCCTTGATATATTTTTAATGGAAATTTTAATAATTTGAAAGAATTTAAACTAATGTTAGCACCATCTTGTAATTAATAAATATACTACTGATAAATAAATCATTAATTTAAAATTCTTTCAAATTATTAAAATTTCCATTAAAAATATATTGAGAGATTAATTTGGCAGTATTATATTTGATTTGGCTATTTCCTTTGATGTTTGCCCTAAAAATGTCATACTAAGTTATACATTACTGTAAAACAAAACATTATTATATCTTCTAAAAATTCCATTTAATATTCTATTATTTTTGTATATTAATCATCAAAGAACTAGCATTTATAGCAGACTAACTTTTAATTTATAAAATACAACTTTCAACAACTTTGTAAAATTTTTTTTGCTTCTTACTAAGTCTCTTCAATACAAGATATTCTTAAAATAAAAAAATGAACATTAAACAATAAAATTCTTCATATGAACAGAATTTAAACATAGTAGCATATATTACAAATGGGCTCACAATACCAGCCAAAATGTTAATACTGGTATTTTTAATTTTAATCTCAATTTCATAAGTTAAATAAACTGAAATACCAGTATTAAGATTTTGGCCAATATAATATATATATATATATATATAAATATGTAGTTCCTGACATTAAGAGTTAATTCACCTTAAAAATTATTTGTAAAATAATGATCATAAACCAAAACTCAATTTTCCATAGTCATAATGATAAACTCTGGTTCCTTTCTCAGCAATGGAAGTTGTATAATCATAAACTATTGATTTTGTTGACCATAAAAAAGTTAAGTAAACTTTTTTATGGTCAACAAAATCAATAGTTTATGATTATACAATGATTTATTAATTTAAAGAAATAGGAATATAGCATTTAAAATCAAGCAAATTATAAAAATAAAGAAATTATTTATATCATATACATGTTAAAGAATTTTTATTTTTCATTATTATTAACAAGTAAATGAGCTTTTTATACAAATGAACTACTGCCATAGGCAGAAATTGGGAATGGAAGTTATTTCCATATGCTGGCAAAACCAGAAGATATTCTATTTTTATTTCTTGGCTGCCATTTTGGATTTTTTTGATTTTGTAGCAGGCAACAGTGTTTCTGCTACAAAACCACATGTACTGTTTAGTATGTTATATGCATGGATTTAAATGCTGTTTTATGAATGTTTAGCATTATTTATTGCAATTAATATTCATATTTTTATTTTTTGATAATTCATATTTCAAAAGAGAACTCATTAAGCAGAAATTCTTAAATGAAAAACTATCTGTATTTTTATAGTAATGAAAAAATTATTGCATCACCATTCCATGGAGTAGCATATTCAGCTATCCAGGTATGATATGTGGAAATACTGTAGTACCAGCAATATTCAACTATAGAGAATAATGCAAATAACAAAAATATTTAATGCATCACTTAATATTCACAACTGGATATATATTAGTGAATTACAGTTATGAGTCAAATAGCTTGTTGCTTCAAATAATATTCTAATAATTTGAAAAGTGGACCCAAATAAGTTAATTAGATGGTTTTGAAGTCAAAAAAAACAAAAAATATATTCTTAATATTTATCTAGTTTACAGTTCTGATGTAATAATTCATATATATTTCTAAATTCTGACAAACTTATAGAGTAATGCAATAACTTTTTCCACTACTACTATTATACATTTTTATAAGTATATTTGAATTAATAATACTAAAATACTGGTCTTCATAAAGCTGGATATCCCAGTTAAATTAGTATCCAGAGTATTTTTCTCAATAAATTTTAATCATAATTCAAGGCAATGCTTTAAATCTAACTTTTATTATAGTAATAAATGTTGCATTCTGATAAAAAATTATTAAAAATACAGTTTTGCTAAAAATAAAAATATATACAAATTGATATAAATTTTTCTGTTTAAACAGGTCTGAGTTTCATGAAACATTCAGATTTCCATTACATTTGGAACCCAAATGTAATGGTTGTATTATGTATAACAATCCTTCTGTTGCAAAATAAGTATTAATAATGATTTTATTAATAATAACTTTTATTCACTTAGTAATCAACATAATGTAAAATTACAGTTAACATATTACAGCAGTATTTCAGGATGGTGGCAATTATACTAAAAAACCCTCACTTTATAAGTGAAACTTTTTAAAATCAAACCAAACATTACAGCCAAATCTCTTCTAATGGATTAAGTCTGTATTTAATTTTTAACAATTAATTATTTTAAATCAAGGCTATCGTGCCATCAGCTATTGAGTTAATGATTAATTAAATTTTTGAATTTTTAACTAAGGTGGCACCATTTAGTAATTAATAATTATACTATAATTTTTTTAAATTAATTTTCCTGAAATAAAATTTTGTCATCACACTGGAATTGAACAAGGATCTCTGGGATAGCATCCAGTGCCTTACCAGTTAGACTATGGTAGCATATTGCAGAATTCCATTTCAAAAAGCTTATATAATGATTACTATGGAGACTTTATTGGACAAGGCTGAAACTAGCACTCCAAGGAAGATATCTACATAGCCACAGGCCCTCTTGGCAAACCTGGGGTGCCAAGAGAGCCCCATGGTACTGCCTTAGTTCAAAATTCAAAAATTTAATTAATCATTAACTAAATAGCTTGTGACACCATAGCCTTGATTTAAAATAATTAATCGTTAAAAATTTAATATGGACTTAATCCACTAGGAGAGATTGGCTGTAATGTTTGGTTTGATTTAAAAGAATAATCCCCTAATAAGTGTATATGAAACTTTTTATTCAAATCTGTGAAATAAAAAACTTCTAATTGGTACAATTATAAAATATATTACAAAATATAGTATATAAAGTTATTTCAGTACTTTTGGAGGAAAAATAATAATAATATCACAATCATGAACAAAACTTACATCTGAATTATGTTTGTAATACAAGGAGCACACTTAGGAATTCGTATGACTATAGCAGATCCTCTACTTATGTGGTTACAAGTTCCACAACTTCAGAGATACATAGATGAATAAACCTTTGTGTTGAATTTTCATAAAATGCAAATATATATTTATCAATTTACTTTTTTCTTCCAAAAATATCACTTATGAAAAGAAATAAAAATAAAGATAAACATGACACTAGGCAGAAAAATAGTTTATTTTCTGCCTAATGCTGTATTGTTTTTTTATTTTTATTTCTTTTCATAAGTATCAGAATGTCTACTACTGTAATATCACTTGTCTTTAAATTTTCTTATCTATGCATATATTATTTCATTAGTTTACAGAATAAGCTTATAAACTTTTATTTAACATGCTATTTATCAATGCATGAATTTTTATATATTCAAATTTATCACTGTTGGACTTAGACAGTTTTCAATTTATATGGAAATTTTTCAGATGAATAAACCACAAATATGGGAAAATATTATGTGATGCAATTTATTTTACAAATTCAGATAGTGAATGTACACTGGCAGCAGCATGACTTATGATGATTCACACTTACGAAAAAACAAATGGCAAAAACTATTATTAAAAATTCTCTAATTCAACATTTCTTTCTTAATTTTGTATTTACATATTTAATTGTATATGTATTAATAAATAATTTATAAATATTTATGTAAATTTATATATTTTTAACCATTTTAAGTTAAATAGAAACCTAATTTATGAAAATATTAAAACAGAAATTAAATAAATCAAGAATTGAAAGTCCTCAACTTATGAGGGAGATGTTGGAATGGAACCCTGTCATAAGTTGAGGACTACCTGTATATAAATTCCTCTGGTTTTGTTTTCATCTTGTATGTATTTCATATAATGAATAATATTAGTGGCATAATATATGCATAAAGTATTTCTGATCTAAGATCCAGAACAAAACCTTCATTGTAAGTCAAGGACTATCTATATAATGCTTAGATTTAAATACATTAAAATACAAACTTTGATAGATTTAGTGATTAGAATCATTAAATGGAAAACATGACTGTGCAATCAAAATAAAGAATCTGCTAAAGCTGCACTGAATCCAATTGTATACATTGTATATGGATTGGAATCTTCCTATGCAATCTTAGAAAAATAGTTTTAATGAAGTAAATAAGCATCACAAAATATATAAACACCTTGCTCTTAGTTAATTATGTATAAGAAAACAAGCACTCTAAGGAAGTATACAATTTGGTCTTTAATGTGGTATAACATTTCTGGACCATTATATTGGTCCCTCTTCAGTACTGTAGTCTAGTAACTTTGTTACTAGACTACAGTACTGAAGAAGGACCAATATAACCTGAAAGTACTGTAGTCTACAGTACTACGGTAAATAAGCATATTTTAAACTTTCAAATTGTGCCACATGCATTTATCTAAGCTGTTAAAATTCATTACATCACTAAAAATTTTAGATACTTGAATCTACAAGCAAGCTTTTGCTTATATTATTTCATTAGTTTACAGAATAAAATGAAATTGCATCAAGAAAGAATATATTGCCAAAACAGAGAAAATTATATCATTATAAAGAAAGAAGGAAGACAGAAAACAAGAAATTGAAAGCCAAGAAACTTCAAATCATGGAGGAAATTGAAGAAAAAACTTTTAATTAAAGCAAAACAATAATAATATATTTAATGGAATTATGATTCATTATTATTGAGGTATAATAAACAATTTTTGCTAATTATTGTTTCTTATTTTAAGGGAATTTTACAGCTAATTTTTTGCTGTACAATTCCCTTAAATTTTTTATTTTTACTCATTTTTGAAAGGAATATTTACAAGTTATTCTATAAATATACAAGTTATATATTATAACTTATGCATATTTTTAAAATTTTGTATAAATTTAAAGATATTTCTATTAACAATAATAATAATCACTACTATTTTTCAATTCAGTTGATTTAAGATTACACTTTTCTTCTAAATACAAGTTATATGCCTATAAATTTATAAATTATAACTTACTTTACGAATAATTGGATCATCAGTTGTTGTCACTTTATGGAAAATACGATTAATACGCTGAAGCTGTTTTTCTAATTTACAGGTAACACGATCATATGATTTATCATAAAATTCTAATGCCCCACAAGTATATCTATAAAAAATTAAAATATTTAGAAGTTATTAAATATCTTATTATTTATTAAACAGATATGTGAAAAAAAGACATCAATATTTTTCTCTATAGAACAATTCTTTCTTCATATATAGCTTTATTTAATAAACAAATTGAATTTATTTCTAAAATAAAGCAAATTAAACTCCATTTATTCTACTTATAATTTTAATGTAATTAGAAATGAAAAACCACAATGCAAAAATTTAATTGTGGAAATTTGTATTAACATTGATATTTTAAAAAATTGATAGTTAATACTTACACATCTTTTCCATCACCAATTCCAGGCAAAGATAATTTACTTAAACGGGGAAAATCCATTTCTTCAATAACTTCCCAATCAGGTCTAACTGCTACAGAGGCATCACGATTCTTTACAGGAGCTTGGCCCTTCTGATCAAATTTTTGACGAAGTTGTTTTTGCCATTTTCTTACTTGCTGTAAACGATCTCTAGAATAAGAATATACAAATAAATAAATCAAAATCAAAGTACAGATATATCTTAATTTACAAAATCTTGCCTATAAATGTAATTTTCACTGAAATTTTCATTTACAACTATTTATTCTGCATTTACAAGAAAATTAACAAGTAAAAATTTCAAAGTTGAATAATGCATACTTACATTGAAGAATATAACAAGCATGTTTCACATATAACATACTTTGTGAAGAATCAAACCCAAATCTTTTATTTATAACTACTTATTTCCTATTATATTTATTTATTGGGTGTTTTATTTGAGTTAAGGGTAAAGATATTTACACCCCTAATTCAAATTTTCAATTCTTCTTATAATGGTTTCAGATCAATAGCAGCTTCTTTATTTTGGATTTTTCCCTAAGAAAATTATATTTTTAGGTTGTTTTATAATACTTAATGCTAATTGTTGATGTTTATGCATTTGGATAGTATTTCAGCATATATCATTGAAAAAAAGGTTGGTATTTTCAGGAATGCATAATAATATTTTTTATAATTAATTATGATGTAATTTAGTCTCCAATTTACAAGCATTTCCCAGAAAAGTTCACTCTCATAAACAAGGGCTGACCTATATTTTTATAACATGCACATTTCACAAAAATATAAAATTCATTTAATATAATGAAAATATTTTATAACTTTGAATATATATAAATTTGTTTGTGAAAAAAGAAAGGAGCTTTTTTCTTTTAACATCCAGAATTCATGTTGGTAATGAATATCACGTAAAATACAAAAGCAAAAATATAAATTAATTAATTATTAGCAAAGAACAGTACCTTTCTCTTCCTCTTGCAGTTTTGGAAAGTACTTGAAGCTGTTGCTGTTGAACTAATTTTTGTCTTTCTCTATTTCGCAGATTACGTTGCTATACGAGGAAATATTATATGAAATTATTATTATAATTGACAAGAAAACTGCATAATTCAGAATTTCACAAATTATTGAATAAAATGTTTTTTAAATAGGACTATTAATCATACTTTAAAATATTAAACTTTTTATAAAAACCAGAAAATATGTTAAGCATTTTACTTTCATTTTGTTGTAATTATTATATACTATTTCAGTTTGTTATATTTATATAAAATTATTTACCTCAAAATTAAAGTAACATCTAATGAAAATGACTTTCTGCTAAATATTTTATTTTGAGAAAACTATTTTATTTTATGAAAGAATTTGATTATATATTAATTATAATTACAGTAATTGAATTTCCTCCAATTTCTATGTTTATTTCAAATTTTATTATTATTGAAATCAGGATGCATCTTAACAACAGATGTCAAAAGAAACAAACTATTGCTGTGGCAGCTGGAAATAATCAGATTTTGCCAACTATAAATATCATTAGAATTATTTAAAGAAGCATTTTAAGATACTAGAAATACCTGCTCATATAAATGAATGGAAATATAATCTTGTGATTTAATCTTATAATATTGTATATAACAGTGGTGTTCAATCTTTTTTGTTATGCGAGCTATTTGTCTATACTAAGTTATTTGGCAATTACTCTCTTATATAGATCATGTTTCCCCAACCTGATATTTAATTACATACAACTATGCAGTTAAATGTGCTCACTAACTTCGAAAGACCCACTCTCCCACCCCTAAAAACTTTAAAGGAATTAAAACTATTTGTATATTTAAAAATTTATTTCTCTATTTTGGAAAACCAAAGTTAGAAAAATAACAGACTGATTATAAACTCATAACTTACAGGATATGCTGGTTGATTAAAAAAGAAGTTAATGTGAAATTTGGTATTGTTTGAAGTGTGCAATATTTTCATAGTCAAGTTGATATGAAGAAGTGGCCAATGACAGACAATCATCCAAATGATCATTTTTAATTTGGTTTCTTGACTTTTTATGATGTTCATATTTGAAAAAGTGGATTCTGACAAGTATGTCAATCTAAAACATGACAATTTTTTGCACAATATCAGTTAATATTGGAAATTTTTCATGCATATATTTCCAAATGATAAGAAAATTATTGATCTGATAATTTAAAGAAAAATAAATAAACAAACAGCAATACACTTAAAGAGAATTAAAAAATAATACAAAATAACGATAAATAAATTATTATGTTTTCAGTTTTAATTAAATTTGTAAGGAGGAATAAACAAGAGATCGACCAAAAATCGCTCAGCGATCGACAGAATGAACACAACTGTAATATATCATTTATATAACTTAAAATAAGCAAAAGTACTTTATAATGTTTTGGTGTTGAGGAAATTACATTCTTAATTAAAAATTTATGTATAAAATAGATAAAATTTATATAAAATAATGTATTTTATCAATTGAAAATTAAATTTAATAAAATTTAGTATAAAGTTGTTATTTAAAGAATTATTTAATTATTAGAACGTATTTTTTCTAATACACATTTTTAAGTTTCTGTCTTTTTATAACATTATTTAAATAAATTTTAGCATGATATTTATTGAAATTAAGGAAATTTTTATCTACATTTGGATCATTTAGAACAACACCTTCCAAAAAATTTGATAAATCATCAATCGTTTAAAAATTTTCGTATGGGACTGTTCCAGAAAAATTCGCTAACTGTACGTATTGTTAAAAAATAATCGTATTTTTAGTACAATTGAGGTTAAATCGTGTTCTTTAAAAATATAACAATGAAAAATATATTGTTATAATATAATACTTTAATTTTTTCGATAATTCCTATTGTTTGGCTATAAATAACCATCACAAAGATGTTGACATTTACACTAACGAATTATAATAATGAATAGCGAAGTCAGAAAGATAATGACTTTTAAGAATATAATTATTCAAATGAATTAAAAAAAAAAAAACGTTTTTTGAGCTTACCTGTTTGCAGTTTTGGATCAAATGCCATTGTTTCGCAGCAAGCAACAGCGGCTCGACAACAAGAAGTCCATTTTGATGCAAACACATCATTGATAAATGTATCAAATATAGGATGCGTTAAATTATCGGGATCAATCGAATAACTGATATTTGATCTTGGATCCAATACTTGACTCAAAAAAGGATTATATCTGTGGAAAAAGCAATTTAATATGAAAAACTTACATATAAACATATTTTCATGCGATAATCACCTGAATTTCAATCTGGGATCAATGAAAGCCCACGAAGGTAAATAATTGTAGCATCTAGCACACGTATCTCTTCTGTATATATCAAACGGTAAAGC
>WUQG02014744.1:0-11705 GCA_011317285.2 Androctonus mauritanicus | reverse complement strand
TGTAATGGACTTGAATATTTGGACATTTCACGTTTAGGATTGTTCGATCATGGATTAATTGTATTTTAAATCGATGTATCTCCCCCAGGTATGTATGTGGAAGACTCTCATGGAACTTGTACGATCTCTCTCTCTCTCTGATTATTATGTTAATTTTTTTTTTGCATTATTAGATTATTAGATTGCGTCGTATTATATTATGTTTTATGTTAATAAATAGTTTTATTGTTTAAAAAAATTAGTTCACTGAGTCAATCTTTCACACCCGGATCTTCGTGCCACTTGCTCACGCGACCTTTTCTTAAATTTATTAACTTTAAATTTTAAGTACATTTAAGTACTCGGCCTATCCCCGTTGCGCGGGCCTTACACAAGAATGCCGACATCTTGATGACATAACTATATTATATATCTGAAATTCTTGAGCAACGCCAGGCATCCTTACTAGTTTTTGCATAATATTTATGAAATAATATATAAATATGTGGATATTGACAACTCTTGACCCATAGCAAAAATTAAAAACTGGTGCAGCTTAACTTTATTAGATTTAAATTTTTCACCCTTGTGGAGGAGTCACGCAGATTGCAGTGGATAGATATCTTTTACTTTTCCAAATGGTTTAATACCGCTTTCCATCCTGTGGGTACTAAGTACCGAAACATTTTCATGCATAGCATGTGCTGCCGATATCCCTGGGTCAGCCATCGGGTGGAAGACGAGATTCAACGAACTGGACTCGATTCCTCCTGATAAATGAAGGTAGGAACACAGAAATTGATATGAATTGACCATAACTGCTCATTCGTTCGTCGATATCTATCCAGTGTTGGCCATCCGGTTAACAGTGGACAGATATCGACGGATGAGTGAGCAGCTAGTGATACAGTCTCGATGAGCGTGATTTGCCAGTGCAGCCTGTGATGGGTTCTGAAGTGGCCGTCATCAAAAATACTTCTTCCGAGATTCAGTGATATAACTAAAATGAAACTGTATTGATTCTATCATTTAGTAATCCCAACTAGAGAAAAATAGCATTAAAAATAATATACATCTATTTTAAGATTTAGCAGAATAAATGAACTAACCAGCAAACTGAACCGACCTGTTAATTTCATATTTCACTACATCAGCCAACCCCATTGCAAAGTCAACCAGTTGATCTTCAGACCTTCACAGCATGCTTCTACTATGAAGGAAATGCAGGTTTAATTCTACGTCTGGCCGGATGGCTGGTAAACTGTGGCTTACCACCTTGAAGGATCCGGGTCCCATACTTCCAGTTTTCAAGAGGAGTTCAGGTCCGGCCCGTTGAACCCCATCCTTCAACTATCTGATTGACACCAAAATTGAAAGTATACGATTCATGAGTATTAGCCACACTGTAATGGGTTCTATAAGTGGCCGCTGCCGGATACAAAATATCCCTCGTGCGATATGGCGGCTTAACATATCTAAATCTAACCTAATCTAATTCTATGTCCGAATGACCGGGTAGTAAAGCATCCGTTTACTACCTTGAAGGATTCGGATTCAATTCTGAGTCGCACATCTCCAATTTTTCAGAGGGTTCCAGGTTCGGCCCGTTGAACCATATCCTTCAGCCGTCTAGTTGATGCTACCATGGCTATTGGCCAGCCTATGATGAATTTTAAAATGGCCATGGCCTGATATATATTATATCCCTTATGCGATATGGCGGCTTAACTAAAACTAATTTAACAGGATTCAATTATTGGCCGGTTTACCAAGTAGAAATTCTTCGACTTTCTTAAAGGACTCGATTCTTATATTTTGGAAAAATTTATTCATGAGTCCGGGCCCAATTATGTTGATCCTTGCCTTCAATAACTCAGTTGATCCTCCGCGAGAATGGACAGCCTATAGAAGAGCTTGTTTTGCTCCGCCATTTAATGCTATACATGAGTGGAAAGTGGCGACATCTGTTAACAGAAAACCGGTTCACTTCCCGGTTCTCATAGCTCCAAAAATCTTTGAGAAGGGTTTGGGTCTAGATCGTTGAACCCCATCATCCACCTAATAACTAATCCTACAAGGGATCTGGGCGACCTGTGATGAGCACTAGAATGTCATTTAATATCGAATGAGTGGAAAATGACATTAAACTTCACAGGAAAGCTCCTGAAGGATTCCAAAATTACTTAATAAATAGGATATGCAATAATATATCACTCAGTCGACATGAAAGTACCATTCTTCACTAACTTAATCTAAGAGTTTGTTGATGGTCGCGATGGAGAAATTTTTTCACAATAGCAACAACTACTGTACTTTTTCTATTAGGTGACGGATGAGGTACAAGAAGCCGGGCTTGGATCTTTCCTGAAAAACTGGAGATGTGGGATTCGGAAATTGAACCCTGATCATCCAGGATGTAATTTCCGAATCCCACATCTCCAGTTTTTCAGGAGAGATCAAGCCCGACTCCTTGTACCTAAGAGCTGAAACAAGATCTTCTACAGGGATGGGAAACCTGTGGAAGGTCTTGTTTCCCCCCGTCACTTAGTATTCTTATTGAATAGAAAGTGACGTCATCAGTTGACAAAAAAAAAAGACTCTGTCAGGAGTATGAGCGGCCCGTGGTAGGCCTAGAAATACCCCCACTTAATATCTACGTAGAAAAAAGATAGTTAAACTACATAGAAACATCTCACAAGATTATTTTTGATAACAGGTTTTTCAGAGTCCACCACAGCTACCAATACTCGTGAAGAGATCAGCGGGAAAGTTAAAGGATGAGGTTTAATAAGTCGAAGTTATCTCTCCTAAAAAATGATGGAATTGAACATCGATCGTTTAGATGGCGAACGACTACATTATTATAAGACCATCTATCCAATATTCCTTTAAAGAATAAAAGGATTAAGAAGAAATGAAAAAATCAGTCTGAATAAAGTTTTAAAACCAATTAGAGTCTAAAATTATGCCGTCGGGTATATTTTTCTGGCGGCGGTCATTTTTAGAGCTCACCATAGGCTGGCCAACAACCATCAGCTGGAAAGGAATAGAATTTAACAGATCAATTCCAGATCCCTCTTGATAAACTAGAAATGTGAACCCAAATTAAACTCGGATCCTCCCAGGTGTAAGCAAAAGCTTTACCAAGCAGTCATCCGATCAATTTATTTCATTCTATATAATTTAGTGACATTGGACGTCTGAAGAATTCGATTATCAGACATGCCAATAACCAAATTATTTTGCTAACAGAATATTAATTTAAACGATAATTAAACTTTGAAAATCGTAAATATATCAACATTAACATTATATGAATGTTTTTATATCCATCTTTCCCATCTTGATAAGACAGTGCCTATTTTGAATCTAAAATGATCTTTTATTGCTCTTAAGATGCTTTTTTTCGCAATAGCAACAACTACATTACCTTTAATAATGCTTGCTACAGAAAAAGCTTTTCAAGGTCATTAATGCGGTGAAACTTTCTATTTATATCGAACTAGTTAAAATACATCAGGTTATTTGCTTAGGATTCTAACAAACAAAAGAAAAAAAATGTAATATGTTTTTAAACGGATAATTTAATTTTTATTATTTTAATACTGTTATTTTATGTAATGTTTTTGATGACTCTTTAAAAAAAGAAAAATCTGATTAAATTGTATAGATTAGCGATCGGCAATCCATTTTTACTGCGGGTCAGACTTTAGTACGTATATTGAATGTTCACATTTTGAGGTTGGGTCGATGTAGTTGTGCAGTAGATCAAAATATGTTCAGTCAGTCTACATTTAAATTATAGGTATAGCTGTATTGTTGCTACGGCTATTTAATCTGTCAGTGATGTGCTACAAATTTTTCTTCAGGATTCAATTTTAAACTAATGAGTGCAAATCTCATTTGCAATCAAATTCTTTGGCAGGTCACTTCAAATGTTTTCGCGGGTCATAGGTTGCCGAACCCTAGTATACATTTACCAATCTGCATTAAAAAAAAAAAATTTAATTTCGTTACAAATATTGAAAAATTCTAATTTATGCATTCACAGAGTTGAAAAAAGAGTTATGAAGTATTAAAATAAACAATTTTGTTTCGATTCTGAGATATCTGTTTTATCTCAAGAACCAATATATTAAAAATCTAGTTTATATAATAATTATTAAATATATTTCGATGCGTTATAAATATGTAATAAATTCTCATATAATGACAAGTTTTTAAATATTCAAATAAAAGTCTCACAGGAAAATTATTTACTTGCACTTATGCTATAAAATTGATTTCTTTAGTAATGAAGAAGTTGATTATTTCTTGTTGTAAATTACGAAGAAATTACAAAATAAAATCCTAAACTCAAATTTATTAAGATTAAATTTGAAACTATTTCAGGTTTATATATTAATACAACAGCGAAAATATTTAGAGAGTTCAGATATTTCTGACTGATTCGAATTTCGATCTATATTCAAAAATTGCCTGAAATTAATTTACTTCATTACCGAGGGGGAAAAAAAAAATAGAAAGAAATTTTCTTGATTTCAAAAATCATCTTATAAAAAATTTAATTCTAAAATTTAAGAAATATACAAATGTACTATATAAAGAACAAATGCAATTGAATACTGTATATTAAAAAAAAAAAAAAAAATGTATTCAAACAGGAATTATCATTCAAAATTTGTTTATGATATCTTTTCAAATAAAACTGAATAAATAGACAAATTATATTTTTAAAATATGTAACTTAATAGATAATTTTAGAATTTTTTGAGAGAAAATTCTACAATAAATTTTTTAAATTTCCAATCTATGCTTGTGTTGTAATATAATACTCAGTTTTATTGTCAGCGAAGCTGTGAAAGGAAAATCTCTCATTACAATATAAACATAAAGAAGTTTGAATTGGATCAAATCCAAATTAAAAGATAAATAAACCTATCAATTGAGCATTCATTTGGATATTCAAAGTGTCCACTAAAAGTAAGAAACGATATAAATTGCCGATTTAACAAAGAAACGAAGAAATAATTAACCATCAATTAAGGAACATAATGAATTATATATTCTGTTGAGTTCCTTAGGAAACCGTATTATCACATAATAATAATAATTATATAACAATATACTGATATATAACAGATAAAAGTTCATAAAAAAGAGCAGATGATGATGATATAAAAGATCAATGAGATATTAATTTTATTTGATTACTTTTAGCTTTTTATCTATGAAACCTTAGTGACATAACATACAGTATCAATGATGCATCCAATTTTCAAAGCCCATCTTTTAGAAATTGGTACTGATATCAGTAGTAGAGTCTAGACTTTTACATTTATAATGATAAAACTGAATATATTATAGATATTTTTTATTTTTACATTCAATTATTTCAGCTTATTTAAATAAAAATAACAGCAACTGCAATTTTTGTGATTAAAAAAATGATTAATATTTTCCTTCCTTTCATTTAATAATTAAACAGACAAAATTGAGAAATATTTCCTTTAAAGCTTTTACCAATTTTAATTGTTTGGCTAACAACCCAATTTCCCTCTGGTTACAATCATGAACGTTATCGTTTTCAAAAGACGTATTTAGGACAAAGCGAACAGGGAACCTGCCAGTTGATAAAAACCACTCTTATCAAACCTGTCGCTAACCAGCTGGTTGGAGACGAAAGTCGTGAAGCTCCAGTCAATGAGCGAAGGAAAGAACTTTTGAGAGTTTGTTTGTCACTTAGTAGCGCTCTGCCACCTGGTTGTACATCCCCACGGTTCGACCAGGTGCAAGGAAAAGTCATTCAAAATTCAGCCAATGTGTCAACAGGTCAACCACTTGCAGTAGCAAAATAGCTTTATTTTCGGGCTATATTGATAAAGTATTCAATTTTAAAATATTATTATCTTGTCTGTCTGAATTTTTAGTTCTTTCTGTCTTAATTTTGTGAAAGAGATTTATATGTAAAAAAAAAAGATGGCCAGATACAAAACAGGAAGTTTTTCTCGACCCACATATTTTTCGTTTTTATTTTTTTACTATTGAAGTCAAGTCAGCGTGTAATAGTGGTTCAACTAATTCAATTCTTTTCGAACACCTGTACACATGTTCAGCTCCACACGTTTCCTGTCCTTTCACCTTTTTTTACGGTTGAAAGGGCAGTTTTGCAATAACAATCAAGAATTTATACAAACAAATAGGAAAACATTTCATTCACGGATTCTTGAGTTAATTACTCTATTTTAAATCTTTATAGGATTATATAATTAATTTTTATCATTTTAATTTAATAATTTTTATTTCATTTTAAAACTCTATAATTGATTTAATAATAATAATAATATTATTATTATTATTATTAATAATAATAAATAATTACAATTGATTGATATAAAGATGCATTTATTTAATTTTATTACAACACTATACATTACTCGATATTACTTTTTATCATTTAATGATAAAATAACATTTATTTTCATCAATCACTCTAGATGGCGCCAGTAAAAATTTTTACTCATAAATATCGGGAATTGGTAATATCATCTAGAAAATTATTTGTCAATTAATAAAACAAAACTGATAGAATTTATAATTACTTGTCACATAAACACTTAATATTTTTATTAAAGAAAAAAATATCGAAATATAAAACTCAAATAACTGTATATCGAAATAATAAAACGAAATTGCATTGATAAATAAATTTAGAATTAAAAAAAACTGCTGAAATGGCAAAAAAATTTCTTTAATTGTAAAAATAATTAACGAAACGAATAAAAAAACTTAAGAAGAGAAAAAAAAATTTTCCCCAGGTGAGGCTCGAACTCACAACCCCGGCATAACTCACAAGTACTGTCTTATAAGTACCGTGCGCTAACCAATTGCGCCACTGGGGAAGTCGGTTATCGAGGCCACTCGAGGCACTAAAATACGAAAACTTACAAAAGTGATACTTTCAACATTGTAGTAATTTGTTATTATTTAGTAAAAATTACAATTTGTGACATATTTTCGTAAAAAATACACACCTATATAGTTTAAATAGTTCTATTTCATCATATGCATTTTCTATGTTTGAAAAATCGAAAACTTATTATTTATTCGATAGATGGCGATATTTGTTATGTCGTTGCATCGATATATATTGCTAGCAATATTTTTTTAATTATACATTAAACATAACTCATAAAATTAAATAATTTCTAATCTAAAGTGGTTAAATATTATTTAATAATTAAAATAAATTTAATGTTATAATTATGATATATAAATGTTATAGGCAAATTTATAATGAATGGAACACGGAACTTCAAATTAATAACCGGAACTTTGCGATTTTTAAATTAAATAGAACGCAATTATTGCTGTTAACAGCACATACTATATTAAATTTTTTATTCTTAATTAATATAAATGCAATATTATATTTTCGTCTTTATGTGAAGCTCTTTACTGCTAAAATTCGACACGTTAGATTTTGTTTTATTAATGGAAAATATTCTTGTTTGAGAATATTTTTTTAAAAAAAACATCGAAAATAAAGGCCAAAAATTTTTATCACGTAGCTAATCGTTCCATCCAAGAATTTTAATTGTTTTTCGTTGAAAAATAATATATATATATTTTTTATGCAAGTCACAATATTAGTCAATGTCTACCTGTCTGTAACTGGTCAGGTGAATAGATTTGTGAATGATTGGAAGTAACCTAAGATTGAATGGTATCCACCTGATGCTTAGTTGCAGGTGTGCTCCAGACATAGTGGCGACAAGACAAGTGTAAACACCGCGTACCACGTGATATGACCCAAACTCACCCACTGGTTGTCTGGAAATGATGGACTTTAGCCAGGCACGTCCTGACAAGTTGGTGAACCACTCCCGCCACACACATACACACACACACACACACATACACATACACACACATATGCATGTTCCCGCCGACAACCCAGGTGCGTTGCAGACTGAGCGGCGTCGCTGATTTTTATTGCCTGCATAAGTGTGTAAACATCAGATAGCACATACCGATACAGTGTGTGTCCTAAACCCAGGTGTCAAGAAATCCCGGATTATGGTCTCTAGAAGGTCAATGTGAGGAGAGACCATTGATGTTTGTAACTGATAGACTCTCCAGTTCTGTTCAACATAACGATCTACTTAATGATAAAGCGAGCACATTTGTTAAATTGCCTGTGACACTGAATGACCAACCTGAATTAAAATTGGGAAATGCATAGTTTACCTACTTCCTATTTTCGTTTTTTTTAAATAAGTTGATGGGTCTTCGTGTGAAGATTATTTGTAGCGAGGATTATCGTTTAATTAAATTAAATGCCATAAATTACATTTTACAATTAAAATTCGTTTGCTTTATACTAAGAAAAAAATTTCCATACTATGAGAAAATTTTAAAATGAGTAATTCCGGTTAGATAAATGTTGATTTTAAATTGCACAGAAATTACCTATTTATATCATTTTTGTGTTCATGAAGTGTAAAATTTCTCTGTGAACAGTCTACTTTTATGAATAGAAATGTATGCTATACCTCATTAATCATCGAATGTGATAAAAAAAAATATTTTACCGGATATTTCCGATTTAAAAGTCTGAAATATTCATCAAGTCATAATTCTATGGATTTTTCCATTCCCGATATCTAATTTTTTTATTGTCTACTTATCATAAATTGCAGTCAAAACCAAAATGATCTGTTAGGAGAATGGTGTTTCTTGTTGCCTTAAGATCCTATCTGGATTGTCAATTATATTTGAAAAATAAAAAGCAGTAATCTTATATTCATCAAGGAAAAACATTTTCCTAACCTATAATACCATTGTTTATAAATTGATAATGATATTTCCATCTCAATTAGGGGCACAATTTTGAAATCCCATTAAACATGGATATTTTCGTACAACTTCTTATAACCAATATAAGTTCTTCAAAGAAACACTTCTTTGTATCGTTTCAAGTGCTGTAGCGCCTTAATTCCTAGAAGAATGCCATCAGTTTTTGGTTAACAAAGGAGTCTTTTAAAGTTTAAAAAAATCGCAACGATAAGTGGTTAGATCAATTCAACAATCAAATTGAAACTTTATTTTGAACTTAACGACGATTTACGACTCGCCAAACAACATATATTGCTACCTGTGTCAGAAACTAACTAATTGTGTCTTTATCTTCATCCATCTTTTTTCCTTACCCTTTTTTTCTAATTCCCCCTTCACTACAAACACTACAAACACTACTTTGATTCATCCCACACAGGAGAATGAGTCATGTTGTAGTGATGCACGTGTGTGTCAAGTGAACCATACAAATAACCCTGAAGGAATTTTCTAAACGCCTTCTTCCTAAGCAGTTGTTCCGGTTGATATGATAAAAGTTCATTAAGAATAGAAATATTATTGCCTTTCTTTTTTAAAACACGCTTACATGTAAATATTCATTCCTATAGTTCAGTTAAAATATTCAAAAAGTGATATCTTCGCAAACACTTTTTATGCAGTTTTTTTCGACCTGTAAACGAAAAATTTAGGATAATATATACAATAGACAGATTATTTTAAAAGAGGAAAAAACGTTTGAACGTTAATAAGTTTATTCAGCTGCATATGTAGTGCTGAACGTGTTGTGTCATACTGATTCCAGCTGGGAGGATGTAATCCCACCTGCAATGACACCTGTTGCATATAGGTCGCACAGTGCGGTAATGCGCAAAGGTCAACTAAATACCAGTCGAACTAAAGGCATTTTTTAATATAAAATATTCTGTAAAGCTTACTAAAGATATAATATTTACATATAAAAATAATAAAAAGGAATTAATTGACGTAAAGTTCAAGGAAAGATTGACTAGCAAATTCTAACTAGATATTGAGCTATCAGATAGTAATTACACCTCAAAACACTTATATGTTGGAATATAATCTAAAAAATGTTTGTCTATCGACAATTTAGAGAAAGATTGATATTGAAGTAAACTTTAAAAGAAAAAAGTTATAAAACTCAATAAATATTTCCAAGAAAATGTCTGAGAAAAAGTCCTTTAAACAGAAGTCAGTGAACTTATTGGGACCCGCTCCCAATAAGCAAGACCCGGCACCGACATGTTGCACGTGCGGACCAGGTGTGCCTCAGACAGACTGGCGTCAGTCGTGAATGCGCTATAGACATATATGGAATGTTGACGTAATCGCGTCTCCTCCAATCACGATACGTCTATGAGATGTAGTAATAGTTCATCATATTCAATTAGCAAGTATCTCCCACTGTTTGATTCCATCTAAAATGCAAATTTATCGTAACTGTTCCGTAAACGGTATCTGCTTGTATTTTATTGTTTTGTGATTTTCTTTCCTGTCCTGAAGTCGTAAATGTGCAGTGAGACGTGATACGAGGTGTTAAGACGTTAACGTAGCTTGCCGTAATTTCATACAATATTTTTTTAATTAATGAATTATCAAGTACGTGAATTGCTCTAATTCGAAATGTGTAACTTACATTCGAATTATTATATTATACGAAATATCAATCAGTATCAAGTTTGATGCGACTTTTAAAAAGATGTTTCGTACAAAGGTCTAGCACTATCACTTATCAATACTGCATTAACTACTGCATTGTAAAATTCGAAAAATTGATTTAATAATGTAACTTCCTTTAAATATATCAAAGAAAACATTGCAAATATTTTTCAAATATCTAGAATACAAATAATCAGATGAAAGTTTCATACTTATGCATTGTTTTATTGTGTTTTACTCGTTTGTTTACATAAAATGCCTTCGTTTTTAATACAGGGCCATCTGGATTTTATTCTGGAATAACTCACAGCTAATAGCACAAGTTGTCTAAGTGAGATTTTACGACATTCGTATTATAGCATAAGAATGCACTTTTTAGATTTCCATCATATAATTTTCCAGATGCAGATCAAGAACAAAGATTTTTCACCTGTAGTGTAATGCATTAATTTAGAATTACCATATATTAAAATATTCTTTGTCTCATTTCCTTTATTAGCATAAATAAGGATCATTAGTTATACAAGACAGTCAGTTGACATACGACAGATCCCAGACAGAATGATTTATTGCTAAGGTAAAGAATATTTATGTCGTTGATGGCCAATGACACATCTTATCTTGGACTTGTCCCACTTCCAAGTTAAGTAGGTCCAAATAACCTAGCAATAATTATGGCCGACTTATATTACAAATTGCACCTATGTAGGACATTGCCTGACAGATTTCCTTGACATTCTGATCTACATGACAATCTCAGCAGGACAAAGAAACAGGATTTTGAAATCTTGATGACTTTCTCAGTCATCTCGAAAAATAAGAATGTTAATTAATCCTTAATGTATCAAAATATGAAGATGTGTTACAAAACACAAAAGCGGAATTTTTACACGAACCGGTTGAATGCATTTACAGGAAAAGAATGCGCACTCATCTCGAAGTTTTGTTTTTGTTTTTTTTTTTTTTTTGTTGTTGTTGCTGTTATTCGAAGAAGAATTTTTAATGAGTTGTATCTAAAAATGCATCGACGTCATTAAAATGGTTTGACACAATTATCAATGACACAGCTCGGTTGCAACATTTATTTGACATATTCAATGACGGACTGCACATTGTCCACACACCTGCTGTATTGCCCCGCCACTATTAAGCAGTGCACAGCATCGTAGACGAGATAAAATTACAATGTC
>WUQG02014733.1:0-11705 GCA_011317285.2 Androctonus mauritanicus | reverse complement strand
TACCATCCTCTGAATTATCAAATATGTTATTTATATCATAAGTTAGATAATTAAATAAAAAAGGAGATATAGGATCTTTCTGAAGTAGTCCTAAATTAATTTCCATGGGCTGGTACACCCAAACCTCTAATTTAACCATCACCTGATAATGCCCAAAAAGAGCTTTAATGTTCCTTATCATCCTGTTGTCGATCTTATCCTTATAGAATTTATAACATAGCTTATCTATTGACATCTTATCATATGCATTCTCTATATCAAGAAAAGCAACATGTACTTTTATTTTCTTTTTTGCCAAATAAAGTTGAATCACACCCAATAAAACAAAAATAGCTTTCTCGGTACCCATCCTTTCCTTAAAAAAAATTGGAATCTATTCTCTCTATTATTAATCATCATCCATTTAACTAATGAATCAGCTAAAATTGAAGTGCATATTATCCTAATCAAAGATAATATTGCAATAGGTCTATAATTTCTAGGATTATCTCCATCATTTTTCTTGTCTATCATCCTAAGAGATACCACGTTCCAATCCTCAGGGATATTCGCTCTTTAAAAAGTCTTCCTAAACAATTTACTCATTATTTCTACACCTTTCATAGGTAAGTTTTTTAACAACTGTGGAGACCCAGAATTCGGGTCAGATACAAGATTTCACTCTCATACCTCATCGAAAATTACAAAAGGAATTTGAATGGAGTGACACTTTAAAAAAAGAAAACAAATGATAAAAATATCGTACTACTCGGTCTGGAGAACCTTGTTCTACACAACATAAAGAAATAATAAACGATAGAAAATATATATCAAACAAGAGGTGTGTTACATGCAGGTGGTGGAAAGAGGAGAAGTATAGGGTATGTAACGAGGGAAAACTATGTTAGAAACTTACACTAATAAATTGAATAAATTCTAAAAACAAATTAAATAACAATAAAAATATAAAATTTATTAGACCCAGAAACCACTTACAAAAGTGTAACCAAAGCTTTAATAAAGCACTTCAAATATTCAACAAAACTTATTTAATCAATATTCAAAATATCCAAAATCAAATTATTCACAGTTAATAAATCTTAAAGATTACTTAAATTCTAATATCTTCACAACCAATACAAACTTTAAGCCATTGTAGACCTTTATATTTCCTGCCAAGCCATGCAAGAAATAATATTTCCTGCATGGCTTGGCAGGAAATATTATTTTGGAAATTTGGCCTGTTTACTGAAAAGTTGGCCATCCCTGCTTTATATTATTCAATTACTTTGAAACTAATCCATATATTAACTTAAGCACTGTAATTATTTTAAAAAAAAGGTCTGTTTTATCCATATCCATATGCATTTGATTTAAAATACTGTCTGCATCATCAGCCAATCTTTTTAATTCATTAGCTTCATCCGCCTCCTCTTCAACACTTTTACCCTCAATGGACTTAAATACATTAGGATTTATATAAGAATGCAAATTATTATTACCTTTAGATGATGATACCACTTAAGGAGGATGACCTCTTTTATTAGGAGAACATAGCATAATTATATTGCAAAATAAGTGTTAAGCCTAATATTTTTTTTTTTCAAAATCAAGCTCATTCAAAATACGTTTCAACACCAATGACTACAATGCCTCCCTCTTCCTTGCCTTAAGTTACCATATTGTAATTCTCTTTGTCCATTGGCTATTAGTGTATTTTACAATGTGGCTTATCCGATATCACTTACTGCTTCCTCAATGTTAACAATATAGTTTATAACATAATAATTTAGACTCATGTATATTGCACTTAATAACATTTTCCACATTTGGTATTGATAGGAATTGTTTTATTTTTTATTGTTTTTAAGATTATGAATTTATTCTAAAATCATTATTTTTTATATTTATGCAAATGAAGTAATAATTTTTGAAGCATTTGCATATTATCAAATTATCATCACGCTGCTGTTTGCATGCATTGGCATCATTTTCATCTTTCCATAATTGCTAATGCTTCATAGATTACTAATATTTGAAATATATATAATGCAGTTTTATCTAATTAGGTTTTAGCATTTTATCAAAACAGCAGATTATAATATTTCTTGCTGAAATTTGGCATAGTATATTTTGAATAAAATTAGTTTCTATATTAATAAATATTGCTGTTTTATATAATGAAAACTTTAATATATATATTTTTTTGATAATATAGATTTAGGTGGAGATGGACCTACTGAATTGGATTCAAATGATCTTCAAACAGAAGAGAATGAGGTATTTTTTTTTCAAATTAAGCCATCTGAAAAGTAAACGATGTTTAATCCATTAATAAAATAAATTAATGCATTATGCAAATGAAAATCATTTTTAAATTTATAGAATCATAAAAAACTAATAGCTAAACCTAAGTCTCCTGGAGAAGATGATTTTGAAACAGTAAAGTTAATAAGTAATGGAGCTTATGGGTAAGAATAATATCAATTCAATAATCAATTTCAGTAACATTTTAATTATGAATAATCTTTCTGTTGTTATTTTATTATTAGTGCTGTATATCTTGTTCGACATAAAGAAACTAGACAGAGATATGCTATGAAAAAAATCAATAAACATAATCTTGTTCTTCGTAATCAAGTTGAGCAAGTGTTTGCAGAAAGAGATATTCTTAGTTTTACAGATAATCCATTTGTTGTTAGTATGCTCTGCAGTTTTGAAACAAAAGTAAGATTTAAATTTAATAATTAATTCATATTTAATTAATTATGTTTAATATTTCATGGCAAATATTTACATTGATCATATCTTTCTTCAAGAAAACTGAAAAAGTCAATAAAATTTTTATAAAAACAAATTAGAATTTGGAAAAAATTGTTTATTTCTTCAATAGAATGATTTTTGAAACTTTTTCATAAAATTGTATAAATATAAATACAGATAGTTCCTGATTTTATAAATTAATTAGTTCCTAATATATGCTCATAAAGTGGAATTCATTTCCCATAGATGTAATAGTAAAAAAGGAGCTACATTCTCAACAATGCAATTTTATCATAATGTTGCTAAAAAACATCAGTAAAACAATTTTTTATAGTTAAGCAATGACTTAACTATCTAAAAAAATGAAAACATATCATTTAAATAAAGAAAGTTGTAATAATAAATGGAAATTATTAATTGAATGAAAATTTCTTACATAATGTTCCCATGAAACCATAACAAAAAAAGAACTTGTAAATCTAGGAATGACTAAAGCAATAAAAAATTACCTATGTTAATTAAAATATTAACAAGCATTGATATCCATAAATATACATTTATAATTTTAAAAAATAAATGCAAAATTCCACGAATTTTGATTTGGTAATAGTTCATAAATGGTATATGAATTAGAAGAAAAATAGATCAGGAAAAATTGCTTGAATTGAATGAAAAGGGAGATGATCAAATTTAAGCAAAAATTGACTGATTTATGAAAAAACTACTTAATTACATAAAAAAAAATATAAATAATTTTTTTTAGTTAAATAGTTTTTACATAGTTGCAAATCATTGAAAAATGCATTTTAAATACATTATAGATATTCATATTATTAGCATGTACTAAGCATTGGATTCGATACTGAATACTCTAATGAGAGCAGAAGTGAATTTTCTTTTAAAATTAATAATACACAGTATATTTGATAAATCTGATACAATCAATGAAGGAAATAAAATAAAAAAATATTTGATTATAAACAAATTACAGTGGATAATTGATTAATCATAAAGCAATTTCTTTGCAAAATGAAAAGATGGTATATGTTCTTTCAGTTTATTAAATCAAAAAATTTAAACTTAGAATTTGTAAATTGAGGGATACCTGTATTACATGCGTTATTATTGCCATGCATTATGAAACAGAACTTTTTAACCTGTTGCATGCTATTAATGTGATATTACATCCAAGGTCATTTATTGCCAGAGGCTATTGATGTAATATTGTGTTAATGGCAGGAACAAACCAACGAATTTTTAAATTGCAATTTTGCAAGTCCTATTTGTGATGGTGCAATTTTTGCAATATATTTATATTTTGTATTGAAAATACTAATCTATAATGATAGTTCTTGTAATTTTTGATTGAAATTTTCTATTTTACATGACTTTTACAAAAATTTCTTTTGATTGAATATCTTTTTTTTTTCTCCCTTTTCTATGTTTTCGACTAATGTATTCATATTGTTTTGATTATATGTTGATATAAAGTTAGTAACTAAAATTTTTTGGAAAAATTAATTTTTTTGGATGCACTATAAAATGTTAAACTTATAAAAAAAAATATTACAAATAATATAAAAATATTTTGTAATTATATTAAAATGTGAAATATTATTTATTGTTATTTTACATCATTTTCACTGTGTTTTTGCCAGAAAATACAAAAGTATGCAAATATCTGCCAGAAAATTGGTATGGCACTTTTTTGTCTTATTGTTGCCATTCCTTTCCTGTGCTTTTCCTGCCAACATGCCAAGCCTACTTTACTCCATGGCAGGAGTAAAATAACACATAGACTATAAACCATTTGGGTTCAATTAAAGTAAAATAAAGAATATTATAGCTATATGTTTGAGAACAGATGATTTCTGTTTGTTAGGTTTTTTAATATAAATTTGGAAATTTATGAAAAAAATTAAGTTAAAAATTGTTGAAATGAAAAATGTATTAATAAATATAAATTATTAATACTAATGATAACATTTCAATAAATTTATGTAAATTCTTGAACCAACACATATTTTATTGCTTACAGTATCTTAATTAATATTCATTAATCAAAATTTGCATATTAATTAGTTTTTAATTTGTTTTTTAAAAATATAGTTCGATCTTTTTCATTTATGGCTTGCATTTGGAGGATCGTCAACTATTCAAAATAGCAATTATTTCATTAGATGGCAAAATCTTTATATAAAAGTCATGTTTTTGTCACTCTCATATACAGACTAAAAAATTCAGAAAAAATTAAACTTAAAAAGAAAATGCTTACATTGTTAGAAAAAGAACAAAAAATATAATAAATTGTAAAAATTTCAAAAGATTTCAAAAGGAATTAAGCATGATATGATGATTTTAATTTTTTGCATATTAATTAGGCTGAAGTATTTAATTAGCTGGCTTGTAAATACAATCATTATTTAATTCTTTCAGCATGTAACAGGTTAGTAACTTTTTTAACATTATATTTTCCTGTTTGTTAAAAGGAATTTTACAATTTATTATATTTTTTGTTCTTTTTCTAACAATGTAAGCATTTTCTTTTTAAGTTTAATTTTTTCTGATTTTTTAGTCTGTATATGAGAGTGACAAAAACATGACTTTTATATGAAGATTTTTCCTGTTTATTAAAACGGAAAATATAAAACACACTGTATTGTGATTTTTTTAAATATTTTATTTAATTCTATATAACATTTCACTACCGTTTTGTCTGTTTGCAAAAACTATGATTGCACAGTTATCAGTAATGTTTTTCAGAAATGACAAAGGAGAAATTTTAAAATTCATTGATATTCAGATAGGTATCATTGAACAAATTTAGCAATAAATTAAAAAGAAAAAAACCAAATTAGATTTAAGATATTTAGAATGCATTAACTTGACTAAAACTTTTGTAATCTTTTTTATAGAGACATTTATGCATGGTGATGGAATATGTTGAAGGAGGTGATTGTGCTACATTATTAAAAAATATGGGTCCATTACCAGTAGACCTTGCTCGTTTCTACTTTGCAGAAACTGTTCTTGCTGTAGAATATTTACATAGTTATGGAATTGTTCATAGAGATTTAAAACCAGACAAGTATGATTTTATTTTATTTTTTAATTTAATATAATTTAAATATATTTCTAATTATAAAATTTAATTTCAGTTTATTAATAACATCTATGGGGCATATCAAGTTGACAGATTTTGGCTTATCAAAGGTTGGATTAATGAATTGTATGTATTACTGTTTGGAAAATTATTATTATATTTTTGAAATTGAAAATTAACTAAAATCTGAATTATTCTATTTTCAGTACAATAAAAGAAATTATTAGATATATCAACACAAAATTAATATATCTGTTCATATATATTACCTGTTTTTTTTATTTTCTTTTTTGATATTTTGAATTATGGGTAACATATGATTATTTTTTAAAATCTAAAGTGAAAGTAATATTTTAATTAAATTATAATACTATTTAAAAAAGGAACTTTTTTAAAAATCAATATTAAAAAATTAGAAATCATTTTACATTCAAACTTCTGAAATAATGAGATAACATTTTTTTAATGGAAGTATTGGCATTTTGTTTTGCTATAAAATAATAACAATGCTCTGCAGCTTTACAAAGCTTTTTTCTAAACATACTAAGTTTCAGATATAATGATAATCTCTTATAAATAGAAATATGTAATTCACCCATTATATTATCTATATGTCATAATAGATGATTAAATGATATCCTCTTTTTTTCACTAGTAGCCTGCCAAACTTTATTTGTATGAATTCATTACCATTTTCCTCATGCTTTTCTGTATTATTTCATTTCATTTTTAAAGGATTAAACCATAAATATACATTTGTCTCTTTCATTAAGTATAAAAATATACAATAATTTGGAATTTTTAGTGCTTTTACAATGCATTTTCTGAAATTTCAGTTTCAATCATACACAATAATATTCATAACTTTATTAAACATTTGAATATCTAGATAAATCTTGATAGTTACATCATTTTTTAAGATAGCCTGAAAAAATCTTCCTTTTATTATCTGTTCTCAGATGCTGCAGATTCCAAATTTTGACAGATTTGACCTGGCAAAAGAGTTAATTCATCATACTCGTGTTCTTTATATAAAATCATTAATTTTTATATTTTTTCATTTTTTTTTTTTTTTAAATTTTCTTGATTTTAAAATTTCAAGTTTTGCTGCTCATAAAAATATTATAAATAATTTAGCAAGCACTTTAAAGCAGGAATATTAAAATTTGTTATTAGTAAAAACACAGTTACTAATAATATCAATTTGTAACTGTTATTTTTTCTAATAAATTTTAGTATTCTAGTTTAAAGTGCCTGTCAAATTATTTTGAGAAATTTTCTTGTTTGCTCATTTATTCATATTCTATTGAATTATGGCATTAGCCATTTTTTTAACCAATAATCAATATATTTCTCTTTCTTTATTTTCATCTCCCTTGTTTTGTCTTCTATACTAATTTCAATAAATAGAATGAGAAGGGTATTTAACGTAAGCATTACTCAGTTATACTCAGCTGGTTATACTATGCCAAGCTCTGTTTGCTTTGTAAACTTTTGGTTTATTTTCATATCAAATATTCATTTCACAACATAAAAATGTAGTTACATATAATAATTATGTAAAAAAATTATTATTATTATTATTATTATTATTATTATTTTTAGCCTGTTTTAACTTATAAACTATCACTAATTTTTTGTCCTGCTATATATGGAATTGAAAGTTTGATCTTGAAATAATGAAACTTGAAGTACAAATGAATTTGTAAAGTATGGCTACAGTCTTGTCAATAGCAGTAAAAGTTTAAAAGATATATATATTTCAAGAATGTTTTCCTAAAAATCATATAGATATTTTTTAAATTTTATACTTTTCTTATATATAATACAAATATCTTCTTCATAAAATATAAATTTTGAAATGAAAAGGAATATTTGCAAAATATATAATTTCAGAAAATTCATTATAATTTTAATAAAAATATATAAAGAACAAATTTTAAAAGTTACTATCAAATGCATAAAAATGCTAATATTCATTCATTTTTGTTTTGTTAATTTGTATATTAATTAAAATATTTTGAAAAATATTGCAAAATTTTACTTAATAACATTAGATGGCCTCTCTATACTGTAGTAATGTTTCAGAAGTGATAAAATTATCATGCCACAGTGATTATAAAATAACAAAGTATCAAATTGTCACTAAAATTTTAGATTTTAGCAGTTTTTCATGAAAAAGTTGATAAAGATTTCTTTATTACTATTTTCATCTATCTATTACAAAAATAATGTATTTTCATAATAACTATGCACATTTTATAAAATGCAGCATAAAATTTTAATTGCTTATTTTACCTACTTTATTGATACTGACAAAATAAAAGTACACAACAATTATAAAATGGAAATTTTCAGATTGCCACTGATAACAGTTAACTATTGTTAGATAATCAGATTTATGAAAGAATTATTAAAGAGTAGATTTTGAGAATCTAAAGATGAAAAGTATCTTCCACCACTGTTTTAATCTGATGCTACCACATATTTTTCAAATGGATGAATTAGTGGTTTTGTTATTAAATGGAAAATGATAATTGAAATAAAGCAATAATGATGAAGAATATCTCTAATATAAAACCATTGAAATCTTGAAGTATATTAAAACAGAAAATTTATAGGGATTGGTAAAATTTCTATATTTGAGTAATTACTTCTATAGCAGTTTTTTGAATTTTAGTATTATGCAATAGTTTTATATGAATGCAAAACATTTTTGGCTATACTATTACTGAAATTTTTTTTTTTTTCTATTAATATATATTAGAATTAAAAATACTTTAACTTGATTAGTGTTGGTGTTTATTAATTATAATTTCAATATATTACTTCTATAAAATTATTGTAGTAATATAAAATTTGAAATTTCAGTGGCAACCAATTTGTATGAAGGATACATTGATCGAGAATCAAAGCAGTTTACTGATAAGCAAGTTTATGGTACTCCAGAATATATTGCTCCCGAAGTAATTGTACGTCAAGGATATGGTAAATATTTTTCTTTGTAGTCATTTATTTTGGTAATTTAAATTAAATTTTTGTCTTTTCAATTGTGATGATGGTAAATATCAGTAATATGAAAACAGTATACTTTCTATAATTTAGTTAAAATAAAATAGGTGCTGTTTAATGTGATCATTATTTTTTAAATCAGTTTTTTATAGAATAAAATAAGAGAGAACAGATTCAAATCATAAAATTGCATTTTATTTTCATTTATTGAAAGTATATTTTTGATTTTAAGGATCAAAATATAAGTTATTAGATTTTATGATTCTCATTTTGTCTTTTAAACTGGATTATATAATTTTTTTAAATTTCTTTTTATAAATCTACTCTATTTGTTTGCTCCATATGTCTCAGTTTATTATAATTTTATATGGCAAATAATGTACTTAAAAAAGTTTTAAAATTTGATTTACAGTATTGTCAAAGTATAAATATATTGCAATTGATTGGTTTACATATTAATCAAAAGTATATATTGTCTACTTCTTTATTCTGTATATTTCATTTTTATTGATGTAGGTGTCCTTTTTTATCATTAGTTAATCATAGCTGACAATATGTTTTAACTTTTTCAAGTAACTAATAAATTTTAGATCTTTCTTATTTTTGTCAGTCAGTAACTTACTTGATTATTTTGATATTTCATTGATTAGTGTTAAATTTTTTTATAATTTTAATTATTTAAAACTGCCATAAATTTGATTTAGCTAGGCTAATGAATTTAATGCTTTTTGCTATTGCACATTCTTTTGTAAATCCAATACTTTTGAAAAATTAAAAGAATTTAAGTTACTGATGAATAATTGGTAGAGCAGAAATGGAGGCATGTGCACTCATATGCACATATATATCTAAAAAGAGAGAGAGAAGTAAGATTCTTCTGACAACTAGCTAAAAAACTGGAAAACCATATTAAATATTTATAATCTGCAGAACATCTCTAATACAGAGAAAATATATTTAACCTATATAGAGCTATACCAGATTACATAATTTTGAAAAGCTTTTTTTTCTTTAGAAAAAGATTAAGAATATAATTTCAGCTCTGTTAACTTTCTGCACAAAGACTATAATAAAATAAAGTTTTTGATGATAGACCAGTTTTACTTTGCTAACACCAAAAATTGAAAATGATAATGAGTGATGATTTTCAGGAGTATTCTCTACTGGAACAACTTTTCTAGCACTATCGAGCAGACCAAATAACACTGCTTATAGTAAAAGAACTATTTATTGAGAAATGTTTTTGGCATTAAAACACCCTCTTCAGCTCATACAACTTAATTCTATTTCTAAATACAGAACACAGACATTATGAATCGAACCAGAATACAATCGTTATGAATCAAACCAAAATGATTGTATTCTGGTCCGATTCATAACATTTGTGTTCTGTATTTAGAAATAGAATTAAGTTGTATGAGCTGAAGAGGGCATTTTAATGCTAAAAATGTTTCTCAATAAATAGTTCTTTATAGTAAAAGAACTATTTATTGAGAAACATTTTTGCCATTAAAACGCCCTCTTCAGCTCATACAACTTAATTCTACAGGGTGTCCCACATAAAACTGGTACGCCTCACGTATCGGTTAGTCATCTCTAGTCAAATCATCCAGTCAAAATCACAGGCTCTATCAAGGAATGTAAAGAAAGTTATCAAGGTATGTAAAGAAGTATCCTGGTAGGAAACTCCCCACGATCAGCACTATTCAAGATCTGTGCAAGAAAGTGTTACTTGAATCTCAGGCGTGAAGCGTACCGGTTTTATGTGGGACACCCTGTATTTCTAAATACAGAACACAAATGTTATGAATTGAACCAGAATACAATCATTCTGGTTTGATTCATAACGATTGTATTCTGGTTCGATTCATAACGTCTGTGTTCTGTATTTAGAAATAGAATTAAGTTGTATGAGCTGAAGAAGGTGTTTTAACGCCAAAAACATTTCTCAATAAATAGTTCTTTTACTATAAACAGTGGTATTTGGTCTGCTCGATAGTGCTAGAAAAGTTGTTCCAGTAGAGAATTCTCATACCTCTTAGAGCAGTAAGAAAGATACAAAATAAACCATTTTCAGGAGTAGGGCTAAAAGTACTAAAAAGGAACATTGGCTAAAATAACTCTGCTATCAATTCAATTAAAACTTTCTACCAATCCTAATTTGATCTTGAGGAAGAATTGAATCAGTTCAAACATTGAATAGGCTTAAAATCACATAATCATCATGATTTACTGTGGTGGTTCTTGAAAACAAATTTTATAGTTCACTCTTCATGATCTGTTTTCTTTGATTGTGGATACAGTTTGTGAACTTCATTTTTCTCTTGAAAGTATTGTCTGTCTGTTTTTTATAAACTGTGCATACCATTTCTATTTAAAATAAGAGTTGAGTATTATATGATATGGCTTTTCTACATTGGCATGTAGAAAAACCATATCATATAATACAATTTACTGATTAGAAATAATTTTTATGAATATTTTTCTGAAAATATATGAATTTATATTAAAAAAGAAAAATGATAAAGTTTAAAAATAATTTCTCTCATTCACAAATCAGTATAATCTTAATTGGTATGCTCTAATTGTTTAATCAATATAAGAACTATCAGAGCAAAGTAATTGATAAGAGAAATGAGAAATTTATTAAAAAACTATTTGCAGCAGAATGTAACTTAGCCTGCCATGCTCATTTAAAATGTTGTATGATTGATTGTTTGTATTTTCTTATTTTTTTGCCTAAATATTAGTGAAAATATAATAAAAATGAACACTATTTTGACAAAATCTCAGCACTTTCTGCAGTCGAAAACAACAGTTTATTTAATCGAACATACAAAAACGAACG
>WUQG02014711.1:0-11706 GCA_011317285.2 Androctonus mauritanicus | reverse complement strand
TTTTGAAACTAATCACAAATTTTTTGAAACTGATCACATATTTTGTAACTGATCGCTTATGAAACTGATCTTTTAAAATTCGTTATCTTTCTGCTTTTGTAAACTGATTGCTTTTCCTCTTTAAAACTGATCACTTTCTTCCATAAATAATTATTTTAAACAATCGAAATTGATATTTTCGCAGCGAAACTGATTCATAACATTTGCTTACGTAAATTGATCTGAATGTAATTATAAAAATATTCTATAATTTAATATCGTATTAAAAAAAGTTTCGTTAAAAAAAAAACAAAATTCGAATAACTCAACTTCTTCGAAAAGAATTATTATATATATACACACACACACACACACACACACACACACAAAAAAATGAATTTGGAAAACATCTTACGTAAAACGTAGACTGATAGTTTAATAAGTTTTATTATGCTTTATTGTAATTTTATCTAAATACTTTATTTAAAAAAAAATAAGTACATTTGTCATCATTCGAAGATTTAAAAAAAAAAAAAAAAATTATAATTGAAGTTGTCTTATTTTTTTTTTTTCCACGAGTTCTTCAATTTATTTTTTAAAATAATTTTAAGAATCCTTTCAACTTTATTTTATGAAACTCGAACAATTTCTTTTGATTCTACTCCAATACTTCAATTTTGAAATTTTCTTTTATTATTATTTTTTTTTTTTTAGGGAAAATTGTTAATTGGATAATTTTATCAATTCTCTTCGTTCGTCTTTCAAAGTAAAATATACCATTTTCGATTTTTTCCAATTTCATTTTTATATCTGATGATGATAATAATAACCAGTTCGAAAGAGTAAAATGAACAATTTAAATATAAAATGATTTAAAATGGTAATTTTTTAATAACTGATACGAACTTATGAATATAATAAATTCGATACGGTTAAGAGAAAAAAATAATAATAAGAAGAAATAAAATCGGCCACACGAAAAAAAAAAACATAATAAATTATAGACTTACACATTAAATAATTTTAATGCCGTCTTAAGAATGAAAACTTAAATAGTTTAAATTTCCTTTCCTTGTTTAAAAATGTAATAAAATGCTTTCTCTTCAGCGACAGTGGAGTAGATGTACGCAAAGAAAAAGGATTATAAAAGCGTAGCAATGTGGATAAGACTTACTTTCTAAATAATTTGAGGTGAAAAAATTTCCTGGAATCATCCTATTTACCAAAGAAAACTTTCTTTAATCCCTACTTTTCTGATTTTAAATATATTTATAAATCAAAAGAATTATTTTGAGAACGATTCATTCGACGTTTTAAAACTATTATTTACCAAAAATTAATTTTTCTCTTCAGTTATCGATGTTATGTTATATATATATATATATATATTTAATTTATTTATGTTAAAAGGAAAATAATGGTCATGGTAAAACTTTAATCTTGATAACATTTAGAAACGAAAACAGGCATATTTGATTACTTTAAACTTCTTCAAAAGTTTTAATCGTGTTGTTGATATAATCTACTTATATTTTCAGTTGAGTTCTCAAATAACATTAAATAATTCCTAGAAGATTTATCAAAGCATGTTATACATTCATTAATCTGCCAAAATATTCCTGTAAACATTACTTAGATGGACAAGTAACTAAGGTGGTAACAATTATCTTTGAATGCTGACTAATGTTGTGGATGCTTTGCCGCGAAAGACTGTTAAATGTTTGTCAGGACGACAGAGTGACACAATTATCTCAATGCGACCATGTCACGATGCAATATTTGTTCTTTCGAGTGAAAGATTATCAATATGTTCATACGAAAATTGAATTAACGGTGAAATCCGTATGGAGTTGGATTTCAATTTTTTGTTTTTTCATTTTTAAATCGTTAGAAATGACTTGACGTAACGACTTTACTCGACTGAATTATACGCTCTTAGGTCTCTTCATCTAATGGGTGTTTCCAATTGAACGCGACTCCTGCTCTTTGTCTTCCTCAATTGAGTTGCATTCAAACTAAACTTAAACTATTGAGTGAATTTCTAGAGCTGCTATACCCAAATTGAACTCATAAATCTTCCCTACTGAATATTATCTCGAACTGTACCATTGCCATTTCTTTCGCAATATAACCAAATGTAATCTAATCGAACAGGACAATTGCCAATATGATGACTTTTTTCTATCCTACACCTCAATATAGCGCTGTGTTATATTTCTAAAAATATTACTCTGTTTTAAAGTGTATAATAGAGCATTTGCATGCAATCAAGTTGACCCCAATAGAATATAACTGCTCAATCTCAAAATCGTAATTTGGTTGGATTATTATTGTTTAAATATTCAATTGTAAAAGGCAATCATAATACAATTTTAATATATTTCGCATCTCTTAGGTGCGATTAGATCCTTAAGTACCTTATCAAAAATGCGAATATGCATAGAAAACACACGTGCTCGGAATGGCAATATCTACCAGTCAAACATAGGCTATCAAGAGATTGTTATCTCAAATACGATTTTGATTTTTTAAAAGTAGGAAAAATTGTAGAATGTTTGGCACCTGTACGTGATCCGAAATCCTATTTCTGTGCCAAGCCATTGATTATAGAAAGTATCATATAGAAAAATCCGTTCAGAATCCTGTCATCATCGTTATGCGCGTTAATTAATCTTAGTGCAGGGTGGAAATGTAATTAAATAAGGGCACAGAAACGTTATAAAATTGTATTTTACGCTTTTCGATCGGTTCCTTTCAACTATTCGCTTCAAAAAAGAAAAAGAAACGGTTGTAAAACTTTTGAGTGGATAAACGTGTTCATCTTAAAAATTTATTTCAGCAGAACGTTTGAATCATCATAATGGCAACAATAACTCAGTTATTTCCGAATAAGATTTATGAAAAACTCTCAAAGATTCACAGATTCACGATCGTATCTTTAAACTCGACAAATATCTCATTAATATTGAATACAAATATAAACAAACTTTCGAGCATTAACTCAAATCATTGTTGAGAAACAGAAATTTTACTCTCGTTTTTCTCAAAAATATTTCCGCAAACAATGGCTTAGAAAGACGTTAATGATATTCATCGTGGCGTAAATTATCACGCCATCGACATTTCTGCAAATAAACATTCCAGCCACAATAGTTAAAAAAAATGCAAAATAACTATACCTATCGATACTGCAATGCGTATACTAATGTTTATGTATTGTATAGCACAATAGTACAATATAATTATGATATCGAAAACGCGATTACGCGCTAAATAAGCGTGAGAGGACCGTCAAACCAGCAATACAATAATACGTGACTGGAATATCTACAATTATCACAGGTACTACGCACTAGTCAACTTTAGACAATTATTGCAAGTGCGACTGCACACCTGACTAAGACAGCGGGGCAATTATCGAAAGTGCGACTGACATGGAACAAATCCAAATGAGACATTGTTAATACAAAATTGTGCTAAATTTCGATAGAGAGATGTCGATCCGGTGCAATAAGTATGTAGAACTATAGACACATTCCCATTATCTCACTAAAACACGCGGATATTCTGATATAGGTTAATTTTCGAAGCGATAAAGAGTGAAATGCGTTAAAATATGTACGGATGACTGTAATATTTTGTGTTTGTAAAGAGGAAACACTTATAATATCAAAAACATTTGATTATTTTCTTTCTAATTTTTTTTAAAAACTGAGGCTATCAAAAAAAATTTATAAGTTATTTAAGAAAATATTTTCTTTGGTATTTTTGCATATTATTTATTTATTTATTTTTTAAATCATCAATACTGTTCGAGATATTCAGTTAGTATTTAACTAAGTTTTCTCAGACTTTTTTGTATGTGTATGATTGTATGTCTTTTGTTACTGTGTGTGTTTATGCAACTTAAACCAAATATTTTTTGGCTTTTTTTTAAATATTTTTATTGTTTTTGATGATATTTAATATTTTGACTGTTTTTGTTACATTCCATACGAAAATTCCTGAACAGAATTAATATCGAATTAATAGTGGAAATAATAATAATAAAATTTGAATTTTGAATAAATTTCCAATATTAATTAATTCTTAGGTTATTGTAAAAATAATCCAAGGATTTTCTAGAAATAATCGAAGAATTTACCTCTAGAAATAAAGAAATTTCGTATCAAATACTTGTTAGAATATTTTTTTCCTAAACAAAACTATTAATAAAAATTTTGCATCAAGTTCGTTGCTATATATTGGTGAAAATAAAATTCCAGTATTTTTTTAAATATTCGTTATTTTTAATGATACTTTTATTTATTTATTCTCCAAAAAAAAACTATTTGATAAAACAACCGTACATAATTTTAAAAATTTTTTTAAGAGAAATTAAAAGAAAACTTGAAAGGCAGTTTCAGTATTAATCATCTCCTAAGTATTTTTGCATGTTTTTGAAAACATTGTCTAACAGAGTATAAAAGAAAACAATTATTCTAAGAAATATATAATACCATTAACTTAATGGATACCTGTTTCTGAATATTAAAGACCTTATGCAATGATTTTAAACTAAGTGCAATAGTCACTGACGATCTCGTATTACAAGAATTATTATGACTTGAAATTGAACTCCATTTTAAGTTTTCTAAATTAAAATATTGTCGATCTCATGTTCATATTCGAGAAAGTATTCGATATCACTATAAAATGTCAAAGTTGATGTTTTAAATTTCATTAATAGAAGAACTGGAATAGTTCGAAAATACCAAACAGCATCGTGTTTTACATCCTTAACATCTTTGTTGCATCCTCTTCAAAAATCTCTACAGGTTACTTCGTTCAACCGATTTTGATGAATTTTTGAAAATAGATGTTTCTTATATTGCTTAAATATTTCTGAAGATTTCGGCAAAATGAATATAAAAAGTAAGCAGAATAAAGGGGTCCATCTCTATAAACACCTTCACAGATTTCATCGTTCGAACACTATCAGCAAAATTTAGAATATGGATATCTTTTTCAGGTTCTCTAAGAATTTTGGTAAGATCAGAATAAAGATAGAAATATATTAATGACGTATGTTAACATATTCTCATAAGAATATCCTCCACAGAGAAACATCTTCATCTAACAGAACCGAAGAAAAATAAATAATATATATTAAAATTTGCTAGTAGACCATTTAATACTGATTTTGAAAAATATATATATATTTAGTTTTTTCCAAATCATCAACGTCCAATAAAAAACAAATTATATTTCGCAAGAATCAAGTCCAACAACTATCCACTTCTGTTAACTCCAACTACATAACTTTCTAATAGTTCAGAGAACCAAATGCTAAGCAAACAACTATATAAACATTTTAAAAAAAAAACTTTCTCTTATTGATAGAAAAAAAATTTCGGTATCGATGTTATAGTTTTTTATTGAGTAATCCCAAACGAAGTCTAAGAAAAATATCGATCCACGGTATCGATGAGAAATGCAGCCAAACAGAAAAGCAATAAAGAAAGACCAACAGAGGATTATGATACTAAAAGAAATTTCTAGAAGCAAGAGAAAATCCTTTGCTCACAAAGTATTAAAGACGATATGTATTAAGAACTAATAATTGCTTTAAAAAAAAAATAATAATAAATAAAAAATACTACAACGGCTTATCTGAATACGTTTAAAACTATTCAGACGACATTTTCCTGTCGGGGTATTTAACATTGGTTAGGTCGTCAAAGAGCGGAATAGCCCCATTACAAAGTCAATATTAATGTCCTCCATCAAAGTCTCCGATTCGGATACGATATTATTGACTTCATAAAAATTAATCTGAATGGTTTGAATTATTTATTTAGTGACCGGTCGACCAATCAAGGCATCGTTAATGACGTCGTTAAATGTGTAATATTATTGTTAGTGTCATATTTTTACTTGGAAGTTTTTAAATCTTTAATTATGCTTAATTACTATTAAATAACTTTTTCTCCCTAACTATTTTCCGTTTTTTATTATTATTATTATCATTATTATAATCTTTAAATTTTTAATAGCTTTAACAAAGCTTGATGTTTTAGTATCCCACGTGGTCCTTAATCATTTTAATGCGCAATATCTACTACGGACATACATGCAGTTTAGCTCATAGAAGAAAAATATATATATATATAACGTTTTTTAATCTCTGTAATGTTCAATATCTCTACAAGAACTTTAATATCTATTTAAAAAAGATGCTTATTATATTTTTTATCACGGTTTAAATCCATGCAAGTTAAGATTTAGTATCTTAACGATAACTTACAAACCATAAGGATCATGTTTAATATTGTTTATTAACGTAGGTGGTCATTGTCTTTGAATGTAAAGCGACTTAAACGTGATTTTAGCACAATATTTTGCAATCTTCGAGGTTTAGAACAGAATAATGCAGAGAAAATTACCTAAAAGAGCAGAATTCGCGTGACTCTCCAAACAAATCTTTGAGACTCGGATGGCAGCTAAAATCTGCTAAGGTAGAACAATTACAGGTATTGAATATGTCGGCTTTAGATCAGCCTTCGGTTCTTTCACCATTTGTTCCCCGTTTTACAAGAAGTCAAACAGGTAGAAAGACTAGTTGAGACCTATCAAGCTAAACATCAGTTTACATGTAAAAAAAACGGAAGCTCGAAGCTTCGATCAGATAGACGTAAACCAAGAGGTGTTAAGTGAAGATGAAAGTCAAATTTGACAACTAAATAGAAGAGAAAAAAGCTCATTAAGTGGATGGAAGAGAAAAGATGGATAAATGGCAAGAAACACCTCGGGGTCGGAAGATAAGAAAAGAGCAGAAGAGGAACAATCCTGTCTTATGTTTTCAATATAAAAGCGAAGAAATCTGTAAACTGCGTTAAATGCGAGGGGAGCGATTTAATGAGCCACTTCGCATTTCCTCCAGCTAAGCATTTAACTTTAGTGCCCGCTGGGAATTAACTGGTTGCCATTACTTTTCTAATCTTTTCGTTTTTAATCACCTTCACGACTTGGGGTAATTCCGTCTAATTTTTCTGTCACTCACTCTCAAATTACTCTTTCTAGTTACTCCTATTCAGAAGGAAGTAATTATTTTTCTCTACATTTTATAAAAAAAAAAGAAAAAAAGGAAAAAAAAAAAATTCCTTCGAGAAATTTAACTTGTACTATCTAATTAGCATAAGGATGTTTGTTCAATGGTTGAAGAAAATTACTTATTTCTTAAGGCTAAATGAATCATCCGAAAAATATTAATGGGAATTTTTAAAATTTAATATAAATTGAAAAATACTAAATTATTTTTTTTATATAAATATATTTATTAACTTTTTTCCTAATTGATTTTTTTTATATTGAAAATTCAAACAGTTTTTTTTTTCCTCTCTCCTCCGACTTTATTGGCTAATGAAATTTTAAAACTGTTTCTGGATTGGTTAATTTAAACACGAAATTTTATATATATGTATATATCCTTTTCAAAACTATTGGTTAATTTAAACGACGTTTCTGTCATTCTCGTTTAATTGGTCGATTTGAATAAATTCAATCTTCGAGTGTTGTTCGTTAACAAAATGACTGAGTGTCAATCTTACTAAAGACGATTATTAATATATCTCGTATTCACCATATTAAGCATTTATACGTAAGTTTTCTTTGTTAATAAATTTATTCTCTCAGAACAAACACGTTTAAATATTTATTAACTATAATTGCAGTGATGATTCTCGAAACATCTTTCCTTAATTGAATTCGTTTAAACCTTCTTCCGTGTTTCCTGAAAGATAAACTTTTGTTTTATTATTTTTTTTTTTTTTAATATGTTTTAAACTCTTTATAAACTCCGAAAAATCCCGCTAGTATCATCCCTAGTTATGTATTCGCACTTGTTACATATTTAAAACGATCTTTAATGACGTCCCTGGCATTCTTTAACTTATTTAAAATTTGCAAAATTATTCATTTTATTCGTTATCTCCATCTGACGTCACTAATTAGATTACGTTTTAAATAGCACCCCGTAAATATTCTCTGATATAAATTTAAATTAAAAAATGTCAATCGAGTCTTTTACTTATATAAATATCATTAAATTCGCTAATTTTTTTTTTTTTTTTTTTTTTGAAATTCTTAATCTGATAGAGCTTAATCGAACACGTGAATTATATATTACACACTACAGTATATTCAAAAATACAATAGAAATTCCCTATACAATGCAATAACACGAGAAATTTCATAACCGACAATCTAATTAGTCGATCTTAAATACGAGTTATTGACATCAGACACGTAAGTAATCGATTTCGGAAACGTCATATTGTCTATTCCATTGATCGATTTTCATATTTTAACATAAATTGACATGAAAAATCCCGCTAACTTCCTTGCATTCGTTGGTTTAGGGAAAATTCCTTTAAACAGGGAATAAAATGTGGGGATAATACCCTAAAATTATCCCTATGAAATTCCGATTTTTCTCTATTATTTTCAGAGTAAAACAATGCAAAAATAAAAAAAAAATATTGTTATCGACGTTCTAATTAGTCGATCTTAAAAATACGTTAGTGACATTAGACACGTGATTAATCTATTTCATAAATGTCATTTAAATTGTGATCATTTTATTGGTCGGTTTTTAAATGTTTAACGTAAACTGACGGAGAAAATCCCGATGGTTTCCCTGCGGTTAATTTGGCTTAGGGAATTTTTCAAAATACGAATGAAGCGTGGGGATAATGCCCTAACATTATCTAAATTGAATTCTGAATTGTTTTGCAAGTTTTTCGAGGTAAACACTTCTCTCAATTGGAAACTGGGAGAAGGTCATTTAAAGGCGTCCCCCCAAAAAGACTTTCAAGAGTAAAGAGGAACTCAATGGAAAATTTATAATTCTTCACTTTTTAATATTGATTTTCTGAAGTGGAAGAGACATGAAATTTTCAGCGTTTTCCTTAAGTGCTACTACTACTACTACTACTACTACTACTGCTGCTACTATTCTGAAAAGCAGTAAAGGTTTATTGAAAAATGACAATATTTTCGAATTTCTATTAATTGTGCCTCACGTAGTTTTTTTAGACACGTTTCGGTAGGGCTTCGTGATTCCTACTTGAAGGATATCACGTTGTTTAAAAGGAAAAATTTCTTTTTCGTTTAATATCTGTTTATAGTCACGTGAATAGCGATATTTTTTGCTAGCTGCGTTTAGGGTTTTGCTAATGTTTAGAGAGATCGTTTCGCGTGACCGACGAAGGTTGATTTGCGTGACAACTAGCTGTCTGAATATTACCTGACCGGCAGGGCATATCACGTGACACAAAACGCGTCACGTGGTTCCAAACTATTATTCGCTCGGTTAGTTGCGATTCGAGCGCATAGTTCTAATCAAACTCTTCCCTCGAGTTTTAAGTTTGAAATTTAATCGCCTCTCTATTGGTCTTGTGATTAAGTTTACTTCTTCGGCGCGTGAGCGAATATATGCCGTTTCGATCACGTGACCGCGACGTAACTTTTTTTTAGCGATTACCTGATTTACGAGGACGTCATTGGCGGATACATAATTCCATTTTTTTTTTCGAATCACGTGTGGGAGGCGACATAAATGCGTAGTTTTAGTTCGTGTTCAGGTGGATCTCGTAACAATCACGTGACTGAACAGTTTTGTTATTACACTCCAGAGAATTAAAATAATGAACCAAAATTACCGTCTTTAATAGTCACGTTTCATCATAATAGGCAAAGAAGACTCGCCAGCTGCGAGTCTCACGTGATCAGATTTTTGACATCTCCATCGTGGGGAAGAGAAGAGAACAAGGAATATTCCGCGAAACGCAGGGAAAATGAAGCAAAAATAATCGAAGCAACGGACGCCGCCTGTCATCAAATGATTCATTAGCATCATTTATTCAGGACAATGACTTACCGAAATGGAAATGGCATCTGTCACGAACTTCACGAACCAAAAACACAACCAAACAATCCTCCCACACCCTCGTCACGTGACCGTCGGAAGGGCATCACCAACCGACGACGCCGAAAATTCTAGGTGGCCTCCAAAAACCGAAAAAAAAAATCGCTTTCTAAAATTCGATGCCACATAATTTTAACTCTGCACAAGATTTATCTCGTTTTTTTTTTTTTTTTTGTTAGAATATCGTATATCAGGGAAATTTAAGAGAAAGTTCTGATTGATTTAATAAATTTGCAGGAAATTTTCCTTTTCGATGAAAACGATTACCCTGTTTGAAGAAAAAAAAAATTCATCGATATATACGGAGAAATAATTTCATCTCGGATTTTTCTAGAGGACGATTTTCTACGAGAAAATTTCCCTGTATTATCGATATTTTTTCTCTACATATCGCATTTTTAACGTTTGATTTCGATGTTTAAATAATAATTAAATTGGTTTTATCACAAATAAAAAAAATTCCCTACGTAGTTGGGCCATAAAACCGGAAATTTTTGCTTACTAAAATAAATTTGTTTGAATTTAAAAATAAAAATGTAACTCTAGGGTATTATATATATAATTTTTAATCTTTCTTGCAGTGTTAACTTTAATCATTAACATTAGTAATCCAACTAATAAATTTTAAATCACGCCGCTTTTATATCTACATCGTGATTAATCTTAAAAGTTCAGCATAATTGTCGAGGGAAAAATACTTAAAAATCACGTGAAAAATAAAGAAATGTCGGCCGCCCTTCAATGCCACAATCGAAGCAAAAGCAGGAAAACAAATTAACTTGCGTGTAATCCGGTGGTCAAAAAGGTGAGGTCCATACATCCATAGGTGTGTCGCAAAAAAAGTAGATCATGTAGTCGAAAACCGACGCCCGAAAGTCTACAAGATGGTGAACTATTGCCATTTGTCATTTGCCCCCTCTTTTTAACTGCTACTACTTCTTCCTGGTGTTAATCGATGATTCTTCTTCTGCCTTCATTGAAAAGAACGCTAGAATGACATTCTTCGTGACAACAGTTCCGTGATTCTTCACGCCAGCCTGAGTCTGTCAAAGAACATTTTCGTAAAGGATAAGTGCTTTTTGATCAGGATACTTTCCCAAATGTGTTTGTATGAAAAAAAGAAAGAAAAAAAATAGACTTTTCTGCATGAAAAAAGAAGAAATGGTTTGCTGCCTCACTAAAGTATTGTATTGACTTTCTCTAAAAAAAAAAAAAAAATAAAAATAAAACAATTTTTTGATACTAGATTTCTCGATATGCAATTAAGTACGCTTTCTAAATTTGATTTTGTAGCACGATACTTTTCAAAATCTTGCACATGGTTCACGTGATTTCATATTTATACTGAAACAATATTTTACTATAAAGACTGAACACAGCATCAACACTTAAGCTAAACACAATGTATTTATACTGAAACTGAAACATATTTTCATATAAAGACCGAACACTGAAGCTAAACTCAATGTATTTATACTGAAACTGAAACATATTTTCGTATAAAGACTGAACACAGCATCAACACTGAAGCTAAACACTATGTATTTATACTGAAACTGGAACATAGTTTCGTATAAAGACCGAACATAGCATCAACACTGAAGCGAAACACAATGTATTTATACTGAAACTGAAACATAATTCGTATAAAGACTGAACACAGCATCAACAATGAAGCTAAACATAATGTATTTATACTGAAACATAGCTTCGTATAAAGACCGAACATAGCATCAACACTGAAGCTAAACTCAATGTAT
>WUQG02014700.1:0-11706 GCA_011317285.2 Androctonus mauritanicus | reverse complement strand
GCTTTTGTTTTACTTGTTTTTATAAAAATTATCACCCTAAATATTGTAAAAAATGAACAAAATTATATACGAGAATTGGAATGATTAAAATAAATTTATGTAGCAATTTTCATTTAAAAATTTCTACTTATTTAAGTTCTGATAAATATATACATTTTGTTTAGATATAACTGGTAAAATTCATTAGTTAATAAAATTATAACAAATTGTAAGAATAAATAATAAAAGATTTTGTTCTTTAAAATGAAATAGAGATTCACTAATAGTTGCTAGATTTTGATTATATTTGTTAAAAATGACAAAAAAATCAATAAAAAAAGTCAATTTTTCAGTTATTCTCGTTATAATAAAATATCCTATAAATAAATACATAAAATTTTTTTCTTTCATTTTTTTATGTCGATAGTGCAATTCGAACTCAGGCCGAATCACCATAACAAAGCACGTATCCACAAGACTATGACAACTCGTTTAGTACGGTGATTCCAAACTGTAGTTAAACATTTGCCTAAAACTTTGACCTGCAATATTTCGAAAATGGTTGACCATCTGCCAGCAAAAGGGGGTATCACTATATTCAGGAAGACATACTCTACAACCCTATTAAGTTTCATCAAAATCTGTGGCTTCTACTTGGGGACTTCTCCTTGTGAGTCAACAATGTTATGTGCTGCATGACAATAGTGTAGCTGGTTACGGGCCAAGAAATAAGCCACTTTGCAAATTCTATATAGACAATTGACTGAAGTTTGCCAAACAGCATGATGATTATCATTATTTCAGGAACAAAGTGCTAAGGAGTGATGAAATAAAAATAGAATTGTTTGGCCTTGCTGACACACATTATGTTTTGAGAAAGAAAATGAGGCGTCTGTAGAAAAAACACTATCTTCACTGTGAAACATGGTGGAAGGAGTATTGTGATGGCAACCTTTTGATAGGTAAGAGAATCCATGTGTATGGATTCTCTTGCCTATCAAAAGATATTAACTGATCATCTGAAGCCCTCTGCCAGGAAACTTGGTTTTCAGTGCAATTGGTTATATCAGTCTGGTAATGATCCCAAAACATTCGTCAAAATCTATGTAAGAATGGCTGAAGAACAAAATCAACATTCTGAAATAGTTCAGTCAAACTTTGGACCTTAATCCAATACAAAATCTTTAGTGTCATCAGCAAAGACATCCTAAAAATTTGAGTGAATTGGAACAATTCTGCATTGAAGATCAGTTTAAAATTCCTATTGATATGGTAAAATTTATTAGGGGCTATCCCAATTGTCTTAAAGCAGTCATTGCTGCAAAAGATTCATCAACATATTATTAATCCCAAAGGTGTAAATACTTTTAATTTGTGAATTATTTTTAGTTTGCTAATATTTTCTACAAATTAAAAGGAATTATTTTGAAATAATGTTTTATTTATTTCCTATTCTGAAGAGAAAACTTTGGTGTAGGATAAATTTTTGCTAAGTTATTTTTCATTTTATTCAGAAAACTACAAATGTTTTGTAGTGTGTGTAAACTTTTGATGCAACGGTACATAATAATAAGTTGCGTAATACTTACACTTTTAGCTTACAGATAAATATTTTGTCTTCCTCTTTACAATTTGTTGAAAAATGATTAATCTCTAACTCAGTTTGATATCTCCATTCAGATCAGTGATTACATTATATAGATTAGTAAATTATTTTCAAGTGAGTTTATCTGGATATTGATAGTTTGAGAGAGGCAGATATGTAAGTCTTTTTTTTATGTCAAGTTACTATAAAACACAAATAAAAAATTCATTAAGAAAGTTATTTTCTGTAGAAATATTGCATATGGACTTGAATTTTCATATCTATACTTAAAGTATTCTTATAAATTTTATCTAGCCATTCTGTTTATCAATGTGTGCATTTGTATATGTAGAATTTAAACATCATTGGACTTTGATTGAAAGAAAATACTTAATTATTGGTATTGTATTTAAGATATAATTTCTGAAAGCATTGTGAATATCTCAGATTCATTCCTTTATTATAATATAAATTATGTAATATAAAAATATAAATTTAAAAATATAAATATAAATTATATAATATAAATTTGTAATCAAAATTAGAAAGAAATTAATGATAGAAGTATTATAATAATATGCTTTCTATTGCGTATATAGTTCAATTATTCTCATAGTATTTATTTTTATTATAGTATTAAACATAAAATTAGTAGCTTATTTGATAATAAATTACATCACTTTGTTATAATTTCAAATTTTGTAAATTATATACTCAATATTCATCTCTTGTGATTCTTATCCAGGCATATTTTGTAAACTCTTCCTCTTATTTAGTTTTGAAATATATGCAGAATTTTAATGTTACATATCCACTTCTATATGTATATATATTATACACAGACATACTAGGTGTTCCTAAAAAATCTAGCCAAATTTAAATGACAGATGCTAATTATTAAAACAAAGCTTGAAGTCCATATAAATATGAATTCAGAAATGTTTCCTTAGTGAGATGATAAAATTTAAAAGCATAAAATTTAATAGGCTTATTAGTCTCACGATAGCTGTAGTAAATAATGGTTTACAACTATTTACTCAACACAATAGTATGAAAGTTTGTGAATGGCTGAAAAATAACTCATAATTTTGCTTCTTTTGTAAGGATACATATATGATCTATACTTTTACATCCTATGTTATCTCAAAAAAGGAATCATTTCTGGACCTATGTTTATATGGACTTATTGCTTTGTTTTGTTGATTAAATTTGGTCAGACCTTTAAGGAACATCCTGTATATACAAAGCATATATATCCTTTTGTTTTTTATATATTTCTATTTTTTAAATAAATACTTGTTTAATTTTTTAACCAGAAACTAATTGTGTTTATTATAATTAACACAATTTATAATGATGCCAATCTTTCTTCTAGTTCTGGACTCCTGATTGCATCTTATACATATACTATCTATTTAAATTATTGGAATAATATAGAAAACTGTTCCTGATATCAGAACCTGATGCAAGAAGTTTCAAATAAACTTCTGAGATTTTGCATAATGATATCCATGCAACTGGGAGTTTCTGGTTCCACATAACTTGAGAATATTTTTTATTTTCTCTCTTAATTATTTTCCAAAACATCTTTAATATTCTTATCACAGCTCAGGTCTGTTGAATATTGATGAGCTCTCCAAGATTCCAAATTGATGTATGTCATGTAAATATTAAAATACAAAAATTATTTGTATTAATATTTTATTATAGTATAATAAATAAATAGCATCATTTTAAAGGTTTTGATATTAAGAATTTTGCCTAATAAATATATTGTTTAATTTCTTAACAGCAATGGAATTACCATGTACTGAAGATATTCCTCCTTGTGGAGATACATGTGACAAACTATTAGCCTGTGGAATTCATCACTGTAGTCAAAGATGTCATATTGGGCCATGTGAACAAGTAAGTGACATTATAATGCAATAATGTTGTCTTTTTCAAAGTCACAACTAATCTAACAAAAGATAAGTCTGCAATACTCTAGAGTTTCTATGCCAAATCTAGTATTCTTAAACCCAGAAATAAGGGTCTCTTAGTTATACTGGAAATTTGTTCAGGAAATTTCCACTTAATTGAAAGTCATATAAGTCCAACAATGATTAAATTCAGTATATGTAAACAAATGCATTGATAAATGGAATTGCTAAATAAAATTAAATACCATAATATGAGCATAGATCTATAAATTTAATCATAAGTGTTATATTTGCAAAGAAATTAGTTGTTTAAATAAATTTTTAGTTACTTTATTGAATTATGCATTCATGTATCTCTGGATTCATGGAACTTGAAACTGTGTTAATAGGAGATCTAATGAAACCTTATGAATCTTATTCTTATCAATCCAAAAATGATAGGAAATAACAACATGGTCAAAAAATAAATAATTGCTAAAACTAACTAGCAAGATAAATAAATGTTTGTAAAACTTATCTTTTCAAAGTGCTTACTTTCCTTTGGTTATTATTATTTGGGGAAAAGATTAAATTATAGAAGATAATGAAAACAACAATAGAACTGAATTATAAAAGAAATTTCCAACTAAAATTTAAACTCAATATTGTAGTTAAAATTTATTTTGAAATTTATGTACTTTTGCATCAGTGTTTTCTATTTCAGTTTATTTTAATGCTTTATTATTTATCAGTTACCATTCTAATTAAAAAAACTAATAATGATTGTTTATTTGGATACAAAAGTCTGAAGTATTTAGCTCTAGTGATAATGCAACAGGACATGCTAGTAAAAGGTTGCAAATGTTATTGCCTATGTATTGATAATGAGTAATTAATATATTAATACGATATTTGTCTTCTCATAGTATTATTTTTCTTTAGTTTTTATTATTTGGAGAATTGATTATAGATTAAAGAAAATAGTAAATAAATAAAATAACATATTATTTCATTAAATGATTTTTGTTATTTTTAAACAAATTATTGTTTAAAAATAACAAAAATAAGTTATATTTAGAAATAATATTAGAAAACTACTTATTAATAAGATACTTCAAGGGTGGATAATTTTTCTTGATTTCTGATATGGCTATTATCATCATGAATATTATGATAATGAATATCATTAACAATTACTCTTAGATGCAATTGTTAACGATCATTTCTCATTTAAGTTAATTATTTATGTATACTTAATACTACACTACTATTGTTATATTTAATTTCATTATTGTTTTTCTTTTTTTTTTAAATTGGTTTTGAATTGACTTTAAAGTTGACTTGCTCTAATTGATTTAATCCAAAATGCTTGAATTTTCTCACAATTAAACAGATGACTGAAACTCAATTTTTTCTTAAATAAGCTCAAGCTTAGGTATTTTAAGTCTCTTTCTAAATTTGTCCCATAATTAAAGAGCTTTTTTAAATTGGTAAACATTATTTATTGAGCAATAGAAAATTATTTTGTGAAATGCATGCATCAAAATAGAGATTACAAAATTTTAATTTTTGTTAAATTAAATATTGTAGTAGTACTTATAATTTTAACAACAGCCATAAGCAACAAAATTTGTAGCAAACTCCATAACTTTGATATCAAATCAATTTTTCAGTATTTGCAGTTAAGCTGTTTTGAAACAGGAGAAAGAAAATAGTCCAATAAAGACTCTGTTTAAGATAATCAAATGCTCTTAGTTGTCAATTGTTGATATATGAAGACTAATCAGTTTGTACTCTTTTGCAACTTGAACTAACTTTGGACATATTTTATTAGTGTCTCTTTTCTTATTTTATTATCAAATATTTATGACTTTTTAATTGTTTTGTTTCTAATCTTTTTTAAAATTTATTTGGAAAAATTTTAATATTTTTATATTTAACAGTAATAATGTTTTAGACATAGTTTTTTCTTACATAAATTATAGGCTTTTTTATATATTTTTACCAATTAATTTTTACATTTTTCAATGGAATTAATACTTTTATTTTGCTTGGTTTTATCAATTGGCTTTTTAAAGTTTTGATTATTATTGGGTATTATATACTAGACTTCTTTGCTTTCTGCAAGAGTTTATTACACACTATTTTTGTTTTCGTATAAATATTGTATTTGATGCAGTTTGATCCAGATGACTTTTGTTTCACATGTCATGAAACAAAAATAAAGCACTAACTGTTTATTATGGCTATAATTAAGTTGAACAGTGAATAGTGGGCTTTCAAGTATAATGAATGAATGAATTAATATATATATAAAAAGCTCATCCATTTGAGTTTTCCTGAGTTTTTCTTTAATATCAACTCATCAGCTCGGGTTTTTGTAAATACCTGAGTTTCAGCAATTCTAATTGACTTCAATATTATAACTCTGTTCTTGAATTTCGCTCTTTTAATTGATATATATGGAAGATATTTAACTGACATGTATGGGACATATTTAACATATATGAAATTCTATATATATTGTCTTTTAATTGAATTCAGTATGAATTAACACAATGTTTTCATTTTTTCATTCTGTTTTTATTTACTGAAAGATGATTAAAATTTACCAAAATTTTGCTTTTGTGATTTTTTTGATGATGATGGTTTTAAATTGTTATTGATTTCTTAGTAATGACTAAAAAATAAAAAATGCTTTCATATGAATGGAAACTTAAAAATATAAATTTGGGAATATACATTTTCAGTTTTTATTAAAATAATGAATTAAGAAATTAACATTCAAAATAATAGAGAAATTTCAAAAATAAAACAAACAATAGTATTGAGATATAAATAACTGATAATCAGTTCTTATAACTTTATTAATTACAAAACTCTTTGTATTTATAAATATGTCAGCATCTCTTATCTCTTTCTGTGTTCTTTTCTGATAAATGTGCTATTTTTCTATAAAAATTAGCAATTATGAGGTCTTAACTTGATCTAGATTTTAGATATATCACAATTAACATTGGCAGTATAGTTATATACAATAACTGAAAGAATTTACTTTATTATATCTAATATTCTCCTTGTGTTGTATCAATTAATTATTAGATCTTTTTCCAGTAATATACAAGGTGTCCACTTTAATTTTACTATGGTTCATAATTAATGTGATTTTAGATCATGTCAATTTCCTGCTCTATACTTGTATTAATTTAAAAAAAAATGTTATTTATAGTTTTTATGTGAAAAATGGATGAAATCATTTTTAAGCCTCAGATTATGAGGAAAAAACATTTAATATGAGCTGGCAGAATGGCCACATGCTAAACTTTCATCTGAGAAATAATGATAACTCTAGATTTTTAGACAGATCCAGACTCGATTTGTGAAATTCATACTTCAGTCTGTTGGTAGATATGATCATGAGTGCTGATGATCCCATAGTAATTTTGAAAATAGTTGTCAAAGTATTATGTGTAAGATTTGGTTGCATAATTGTATTAATCAACCAACCAGTTCAAAAGTGTTTTTATAATTGTGATGATGATTTAATGTTGTGAAAAACTTATGAATAACTAATGTATAGTTTAGCTATATTGAAAGACTTTTATTTGAACATTTATCAAAGTGATTATATTGAATATTTTGGTTTTGATTTAAAAAGTGAAATGCTAATTGATGAATTCATTTAAATAAACATATTAAATACATAAATTTCTTTTGTAATTATTATTCTGACACTTATTTACTGGAATCAGATAAAAATAAATAATTTTTCTTTTAAACTTGTAAATCTCCAAAAATAAAATTGTATGTAGAGCTTTGAAATGTTTTAAATTATCTACTTAGAAGTGCATCAGAAATCAGTTCAAGATATATTTTTCTCAATATTGTGTGCACTCATTTTTCCATATTTTATAATTGATTATGATTTATTAGTTCAGTTATGCTACAAAATCTTACAGGAATATTTTAATAATAGATTTAGTTCTGAATCTACTACCATCTAGAATTTATGAATTTTAGTCAGTCTTCTGTTAGCCTTGAAGCCGTTATTGGTGTCTTTTAACTATTCTGGCCTATTAGCCTTTTTACTTATTTTTTATTCTTATTTATACCTTTTTAAATTTTTACACATCTGGTTCAGCTTGGCTTATTAGGCCCTATGTCATTAACCTGTTAAGATCTGTCAATGCCATGGAAGTAGAATAAAAAATGATGATAAATCAATTAAAAAAAATTCAACCCTGATTTATTAAATGCAGCTGTGCAGAGTGGTTTTTTTGCATTTATTGGGTGAAAATATGTGCCTCCATGATGGACTCTAAATTTTTCATTTGCTGAAATTTTTAAAAATTGTTTTAAAGATAGAAAATTTGAGTAGATTGTATTAGTAGAATTTAGATTATTTTTCATTGAATCTTATTGATTCTGCTTTTTATTCTATTACATTTTAGTAATCTTATTTCAGTTTTTGGATAAGATAAATTTATTGTTGATATTTTAGTATGATAATTCTAAAATTTGTAAAATTGAAAAAATGAGTTTAGATTGTAAATTACTGCTACTCCCTGGTATCAAGTGTTAGAAGTGCTGTAGTATATTCACTTGAAAAAATGATGCCGACTATACAAAAATATTGATTAATTCTGTTAAAATAAACAATATTATTACTTATTTTATTTATTCATTTATTACTTTATTTTTACAATATTTAAGTAAAATATGGAAAAATCATAATGTAAACACAGCCCCTAGCTATAAAAAGGGCATAACACTTTTATTGTTTATAGCAGCCAGTCATTCATGGGAAATCACAACGAAGCTCACTTTACTGTGCTGCATGTGATATTGGATGTAATATATCAACAAAGCATCTGCAGGCCAATTAAAATGAAATAGAAAATGTTATAGCTGTTTATGTACAGTTGTGGACGATTTTCATGTGTGTCATGTTTTTGGTTATAAATTCAAAAATTTATAAAAAAATAATTATTATTGAAATGAAATAAAAACATATGAATAAATATATTTTATTAAAAAAATGACAATATTTTAATAAATTTGTTACTTTTGATTAATTATATGGCATAACTTAATTAATGAAAATTTGCATAACCCTTTGTTTTTTGTTGATAATTTTTTTAAAATATGATTAGATTTTCTTCATTCATAGCCACTCTTATTCATAAGGCTTGCGGCTATCAGAAATAACAAACATTTTGTTCAACGAGTAAAATTTCATACAAAAAAAAACATGTTTTCTTCAATCTTGTATAATGAATGAAAAGTTGTGAAAGAAAGAAAATTTGAAAAAATTTTTACAGCATTAGAATGACAATACAAAACAATAAATTGTAAAAATTTCAAAAAATTTTGATGAAACTTAAGCAAGATTTCACAATTTTAATTTTTTGCTTATTAATTTGGCTTATTTAAAAAAAAAATCACAGACCTCAATGGGTTAATAACAATCAATCATCCACATCTATTATGGGATCAATAACACCCTTGATTGGATCTGCTAATAGATTGAAGGATGGATTTCAGCAGGGTGATTCTGATCTATCTGAAAAATCTAAAATCTAGAATAACACATTTCTCAGGTGAATGTTTAGCATGCTGTCATTCCAGTGATTCATATTTTAATACTAATTTTTTTCACTGGTTGTTCAATGAATAGATTTAAAAATGATTTTATCTGTTTTATCACAATACAAACTATAGAATTGTTTATTTAAATTAACAAATGTTTTATATAAATTACTACACCTAAGGAGCAGAAAATTGGCTTAATATAAAATTACATTAATTTTTCTATGGCACATAATCAAAGTGTACACAAAGTATATGTAGTATGATATATCATTTTTATGTTATTAATTATAGGCACTATATAAATAGAATTTTGCAATTGTTTTATTTCTCCTCACATTTTGTAGTATGTTAAAGCAAATGTATTGTTTTTTGAAAAATACAACCTGTTTTCAGATTATGTTGTTAGACTTTTTATTGAATTTCATTCTACTTCATAGATCTGGACAATTCTGGAATTTGATAAAAATATTTAAAATATTTTAATCAGGGTTTCTTTCAAAATATTTAATTTTACTGATAATAGAATAAAATCTGTTTTCTCTGAATGCATGCTTGATAGAAAATTCTTTATAATTTTTCTTCTTGAAAGCCAAAGAAGAAGAAAACATGCACAGTAAATCTTGAAAAATAAATTAATATCTTCATACTTTTAGTTAAATCAAGCAAATCAAATAAATTATATTTGTATAATAATTGATGAGGAATGATTATCTAAAAGTTCTGTTTAAATTATTGTTGTTCTGTGATTTTTTTTGTTCTATTAAAAGTAGATTTAATTTGAAGTTTGTATAAATCAGTTTTAAATTTTTGAATACTATATGTTTATTTTTATTTAAATGCAAGAAACACAAGCTTTCAGCAGAATAAATTTTTATTAAACACACAAACTTTCTAATTCAAAACCAATTTCATCTTATTCAGTCCTTTTCAGTTGATGGAATATAAAGTACACATAAATTAGAATAAAATTACCAGATCATTAGAATAAAAAATTTTAAGTTTATACTTTGTAAAACTCTATATTATAATAATATTAAATGCCATCATCAAGTATTTTCCAAGTGTTTGTAAATTTGTATTGCTATAGCAACACAATGTTTACAAATATTTTTTAATACTTTTTCATCTTTTTATATTGGCATCCTTATTACAGCTTTATTTAGCAGTTCATGTTGCTGGTGGTGATAGTTTTTATTGAATTTAAGGATGAATGGTGTACAACTAGGTGGCAAAATATTTTATCATAGTCCTTGTGGGACATGTTTCAATAACAACTTGTACAGTTCCACACATCCAGCTTTGATGCATACAGAGAAATCATCATATAGAAATCATAAACTGCCAGTTTATGATTTCTATGTGCTTTTTGTCTGGTAATGGTTCAAATTCTAAGAATTGGTCAATAAATTCTTCAGTTGACCTTATAATGTAACTATATCTTTACATTCATTGTCTATACCATTTAGCAAATTTCCATTATAACCAAAATATTAAAGAATTTTTTCCATAATTACCTTATCTATTCTGGACTTTTATCAATCTTAATGTATCTAAAAAGCCTTGGGCAGCATGCATCAGCAGTTAGGATTTATCTTAGGAACTTGCTTAGAAACTTAGGAACTTTTTTTTCAAGTGGTTTAGTGTTTGATCATATTCTACCAATACTGATTCAGTTTCATATAAATTATTTAACATACGTAGATTCACATTTCACTATGTGGAAGATATTTTCGTTGCTACTGAAAGCAACTTAAAAGATTTAGAACTGGAGACAAAGCTTACAAATAGGAACTTGGAGCTGATACTTAAGAAAGGGAAAGCAAAAACATTAATTATGTAGATATCATAGAAAAATAATAGATAGTACAAAACAAGCATAAATATAAAAGAAACATATATTCCACTTTTTATATAGCATGGTCAGAAGAACTGAGGGAACATACAAAAGAACAGATAAGGAGGATTAATATACACTTCAATTCAGTTTATTACATTAAAAATAAATATAAGGAACTGAATTGAATTACCACAGTAGCAAAGATCCAAACACTAAGAAGGCAGTACTGAAGTTATGGAATGAAATTGAAAAAGAAAGGAAAGAAAAAAGTAATGAAAGAGAAATACTCATAGATAGTTAAAGTAAGCCAAAATTTTAATATAAAAAAAAAATAAAAAGAAATATCAGTCATAATGTATGATAGAAGAAAAACATGCTGTTCATTAATGTTAAAAATAACAATGTTAGTAGTAATAGTAGTAGTAGCCCTAATTCCAAGTCTGGGAGACTGATAGCTTTCGTGATTGCTCCTGCAAAGGGGCATGAACCGGTCGGGCTCACTGATAAGGATCGGGTTTCTGGGGTACGATGCCCAGGTTATGGAGGAGGGCATGGTTCTTTGCCCACCTTAGATGTCTGTAAGGTCATGGGTTTGAGGGTGATCCAGATCAACCTTCAGCACTCCCGAGCCACTTCCGCCCTTTTGGGTTGGCTGCTCGTGGGGGCTGCTATGATCTTGCTCTAATTCAAGAGCCATGGCACTATAAGGGCCGAATATGGGGGCTTTACTGTAAGGAGGGTAAGTTGTTTTCTTATACTTGTACCTCTGATAGTGGTCCTCGGACTTGTATTTTTGTGATGAATAACATAAG
>WUQG02014689.1:0-11707 GCA_011317285.2 Androctonus mauritanicus | reverse complement strand
TGGGCAACTTGTCAAGTTGTAGACCTCTTGTTAGTATACGTAGTGTCACGTGACACTTGGTCGAGAATCGATGGTCATGTGACGTGTGACGTAGTGTCCCGGATTCTATCTGAAAAAATATCGTAACCCTATGTATCATTATTATAAGAAAATTATTGCCTAAATTGTTTTATTTAATTTTGTCTGAAAAATTGTACTTAGTTTATAAGCGACGGTGTGTATTATGCAAGAAGTAGTTTTTTCTCGAATTATTTCATAAATCAACCATTTCTAATATAGGTTAATTTGGTTAAGCCGCCATATTGCACGTGGCCACTTATAAAGTCCATCAGAGGCTGGCTAGCACCCATGATGTGGTGAACCGGATGGTTAAAGGAGAGCCGCCCCGAATCCTTCTTGAAAAAGTGGATGCGTTGAGACCCTGATTTGAATCCGGATCTTGCAGAATGGTAAGCCATAGCTTTATCACCAGACCATTTGGCCGACCTAATATATAAGGAATATATTATTTCCTGATATTTAATAAACAATAAGTTCTAAATCTTTTTATCAAACGATGTCAGACTATCATGCCAGTTATAAAGTGATTCAACTATGCCGATTGCTAAATGCACAATTTTTTTCTTCTTATGTCTTAATTGTTAATCATAGAGCGTTGAAATTACGCAGTTTTGTTCTTTCAGACTTCCGACTAATGTACTGATCTTTTTCATTTAAAAAGATTTTTACGATTCTCGTACAGAATATTGTTCAATTTTAGGGTAAGCATATCGTTAAGCCCGTCTGTTTTATCTGTTCTTAGACACAATGTTTCTTTCATTTTTTCATATAAATTATCACTAGATGACGCTAGATGTTAAACTAAGCGGTAATAGATATCATACTTGCCTTACCCATACCTGATTTCAGGAATAATATACTGTACTTACGTAAAAGTTAATATGAATTATGATATTGAATAAAATAACGTGTAATATAATTTATTCATTTGAACAAATATCATATATTTGATAAATAACAAATTTTTTATCAAATATTTTAAATGGAATTTTATGTTAAATTTATATGCCAGTTAGGTCTGTTCTACAATATATGCATCAATAAGATCCTGACGTATCACATATTTCAAACGAAAATTATATATGTTTAGTTATTAAATAAGAAATATATTAACATAGAATGTATTTAATTATGGATTGTTATTGAAAATTTCGATATATTGTCGAATTATTTTTCTTGTCAAGACATGATTACTATATTATTTAACCGAAAATTATTTAATAATATTAAATAAAATTTAAAATTAAACAAAATATATAAAAGGTATTCCTTTTTCTGCAATTTTAAATCAAATTTTAATTCATTTTAGTATTCGACATGGCAATGGACAACCTTGGGAATGTCCATAAAACTACGTTATATTGATTCAAACATTTTTTTGAGCAACAACTTCTCCTTCGTAATTTTTTCGTTATCTTAAGATTATCCGCTTTGGCTCTGATATTACACATTTGAAAATCCTTTCCTTTCCTATTTATATCTTTTCTTCCAATTCTATAAAAAATTAAAATAAACAAATGCATAAAACAGTAGAGAGCAGATATAACGCTGGTACTTTAAATTATACAATATTGTATAATTTAAAGTACCAGCGTTATATCTGCTCTCTACTATAAAGTACCTTAGAATCAGATATAAGTATTACATTTTATAACAAACCTTGCCAATCTGCTGTTCTTGGAAGGCATACTTTTGTGCGCCCACCAGGTGATTGATATAACAATAACAACCGAAAACTAAATTGTTTCCCAAGTGGAATATAGAATAATTTGGATTTTCCAGTCTTATTATATAATAAACATATTTCTGTATATGTTACATCACAATCTTGATTTTTCAAACAATTCAGCATAAGCATTTTATAATAATCTACACATATAAAGTTGAATGTTTGTATGTATGTATGCATGTCCGGTTTTGAAACTCGTACTTCCAAATGAGTTATAATGTTGAAATTTTGCATATAATTGTGTAATGCTGTCATCTTAATGGGAAAAATCCGAAATTCGTGATAAGACCCTTGGGATAATTATTATTATTATTTGGAGAACAGAGACAGCGAACTTTTTCCGCCAGGGTCGTTTTGCTCCAAAATGGAGTCTCATACACGAGCACAAGGTAGCCCGAAGAAAATTTAAAGAGGAAAACAAAAAAACACGAAAATGGTGCATCTATAAAGCGTTTCTAAAGGTTTTCTGAAAGTTTAGAAGAAATTCAATTAAGACGGCGATGCGCTCGGCCTCCATGAAAACACGATCCGAAGAATCTGAGGGTGAAAGGGCTAATAGACTACAAAGAATGATCTCTATTGCATTAATCAGGATAATATATGCTCAAAAGCAGCATCTGTGCGGCTAGGTCACTAGAATTGTATGCAAAATTTTGTTTTACCTATAATCCATCTACATTGTACGAATCAGACACTGATATAGTGATTGGGTCCATGTCAACAATATGTTGTCACTGTAAAACTCATATTTAACGATGAGAGTTCAAGAATTATTTTTAAAGATTTAATAAAATGTTATTTATCTTTCAAATTCTATTGCACGGGTACTGCTAGTATTCATTTAAACTACAATAACAGCCCGAATTCGACCACGTATAGAAATAATTGCGGACTGGCGACTACCTGGTTATCTAATGGACTACGATTGCTGAAGTCACATGATTTCCAGTTGTTACTGGGGAGGCTGGAAAATATAGGCCTGATTGCATAAAACTATTGCCGATCGTTACTTGCTAGCTCCGCCTACATCATCTTAGTTTCTGTTGCATAAAAGAAAAACAACGACAACCTTAATCTTTGATAAATTGATTTGTTTTCTTTTGGAAAATTATTTTTACGATCGAAAATATTTTGCTGATGAAGTATATTGGCTTTTGACAAACGACATATTACTGTCTGTTCTGATTTACTTCAGCTACAATTCGTAATGGCACTATAGAAATTGAAAACAAAACGAGTCATTCTCTTTTTCATACTGAAAAACCTGCTTATAGCACTTTGTACTCTACTGCGCCATTACAATCTGATTTGAAATAAATATTTATTCTTCTTATAATACAAAAATGAATCTTTAAATAAATATTTGATTACTCATAATTTTATAATAAGTAAATTATTATTGAATAAAGAAGAAATACCGGAATGTAAATTTATCATATATTATTTTTTGTGAAAAAGTGATATTTTCTTACTTACTTTTTAATCGTGTTACGTATAAATATTGTATCGAAATAAATATTACACATAGTAAAATTTAATCTGATTATGATGATGATGACATAACTTCAGATGGTGGTGGTGAAAACTAGGTGAATGTAGGCCTACAATTATAGAATATCTTATCTTTATTTCTATAAAATGTTTGATTTTCAGTTAACATAATTATTAACAAAAAAATTAAACTCTACTTCTAATTTTTGCCTCATTGCGTTCTATTTTAATGATTTAATTCAATATATTCTTCTCTTTGAATTATAAAGTTGACAAATTTTTTATCCAGTTTTTTGTTGGTTTTATAATCGTTTTAAATAAGTTTCTCCTTATTAAAATACTATTAAGTTAAACAATAGAAGGAGAAGTAAACACGAATAAAACTTATAAAAATTCAAAAGTATAACTCGAGATTAGCACTTTCACAATTTACATGAAAAATAAATCGATATCACTATAAGTACTTTTCCATCACTATAACGACAGTTGGCTTAGATACACATTCTACCTCTGTAGATATATGAAGGAGTTCAATAGCGCTGAAACTGAGATGGCATTTTCACTTTTCTCTCTTCTTCTCTTCCTTAACGTTAGCATGATGGTTACCGGAATAAGTAAGTTAACTTTTTATATATTTAAAACAATTTCTTTTAAATTAGTAAACAATTGATTATATATAACGTTTTAAATTTTAGTTATATTTAAATTGTATGCAAACACAAATATTCTTGTTAAAATCGCACATTTCGCATCACGTATACTTGAGATCAATAATATTTTTTTTTATAAAAATTGTTATAGTAAGCTGAAAAAAGTAATCCAAAAACACTATTACTTGAACTACATTGTATATAAACATTTTCCATATTAGTTAGTTTTCTGAAATATCAGATTTACACTTAAAAAATAGAAAACTACTAACATCTATGTTATTATAGTTACTTATAAATCCTATTATTAAAAGTACAAATTATCACAAATTAAAAACTTTGTGATAATTTGTACTTTTAATAATAGGATTTATAAGTAACAATATTAACGTAGGTGTTAGTGATTGTCTGAATAAAATAGTCAATTTGAAAATATAATGATTTCAAATAAATATTTTTTACGTGAATTAAACTATTAAACAAAATTTTCTTTATATATTTTTGTTCAAACTATTGCAGCTGTAAAAAGGAGTAGATTTATTTAAATCTAAAATATATTGTACAGTAAACTCTCGTATAAAGCTCTTTCCTATAACGCCAAGAAAAAATTGGCACTAGTACTCATACAAAGCTATAAATAATCCCGTAAATAACGTGTAAGATAAATTTTTTTAGGATACTTATAATATCCGTTGATTGTAATTAAAAGCAAACAATGTATGGTTTCCATAAAAACTTTTTCTTCGGGTTATACGAATCGGCGTTTTCGGCATCCATGCTATACGAGGGGTTTACTTATATATAACATTTTTTAAAATTTAGTTATCTGAATTCTGTTTTTGTTTTTCTTTTCTTATAAGTAAACGTCTTCAAACAAGTTAATTAACACTCTACACATAATAATAATCATACTTGGAACTAATGCACGTCTCATTAGAAATATCAGATCAGAGTTGGAACTCAGAAACAAGTTGAAATTCTCATGAAATCGCCTGATAATGGGTATCTCGTATTACGCCATTTCCTATAATGTTTAATGTATTCCCCCGGTTGTACTGCACTTTCCTTTTTAAGCACTCCAAGAATTATTGTCTATTTAATTATATGTATCAGAATACAGTAATACCTCGACTTACGGAAGCTTGGTTGATGTAAATTCGGAGATAAGTAACTTCTCATCCTGCCCACTTGTTTGTTTCACAGTTATATAGTGCATATATATATGAATGTACGTATTTAATTTCGTCATTAAGAGTCTTTAATTATAAATACATAGTGGCTATCAGAAAGGGGGCCAGAAGGGCAGCTGCTCCGACTTTAAAATATTAGGGACTTCAATTTATAACTCAATATGTTAGAAAAGTATGTTTGAATATATTTTTATACTCTTCGAGCTCCATTTGTTTGTTAAAATTTGAAGCACTGTTTTAAATTTTTCCCTTTTCTTGTACACTTTCCACTGCATATTTGTCAATTTTGTCTTATTTTTCATGTCATTAAAAAAAATATTTGAACGGCCTCCGCCTTTTCTCTGAAAGTCTCTACAACTACATATTATAAACTTTTATAATTTGTTGTCTTCTTGATAATAAAGAGCCAGTCAAGAACCTAATACATATATACCTGAAATTAGGTTTGGAAATCTGTAGGTATCCCGACTTACTATGCTTCGTTGTCCCACTTGTTACGTAACTCTGGGGTATTATTCTATCTCTGTCTAAACTAATCCGAATATTAGTTAGGTGAGGAAAAAATTTCCTTCATGATACATTATTATAGACCTAAATCAATAATTATGAATTTTGTTGGAAATATATATATATTATAATATCAATTAAAATTCTCAAATAATGAATATCAAATTTTCAACTGAATCGATTTTTAAGCATAATATGCTTAAAAATCGATTGAGTTGAAATCTTTAAATTTTCTAACTTTACCTAAATTTTCAGAATTTTTGAAAATTAGAATGAAATTTAAAAAATACTTTGTACAGTCGTCTTTCTTTATGGCAGTTGGACAAGAAATTCTTTCCAGTTTGCAAAATAATTTATTTTGGCGATATGAAACTATTTTCCTTCAATAATTTACGATATCTCTAAGTGAAATGTTAGGGATTTAGAAGGTGTTAATAATGATAAATACTTATAAAATCAATTATATTTTAGGTTTGTTAATTTAAAACTAATTTATAGATGTGCCATTCAATCAAAAACATAATAAATGCCTACATAAAATTCTTTAGCCATTTCACTTTCCTCATTATAAAGACTGTCACGTCTAAATGGAATAATCAATAATAGCATTTAAAGAATACTAAAAGTTATTTTTACTAGGCATTTAATGTTCGATATATAAAAAAATTGCTTTTGTTTAAACATTTCATCTTTAAATTTTATATTAATTGTTTATAAAGGAGATTCTCAATTGTTGTGATTTTACTTTTAAATGATTTTTTATTGTTAATTCGTTCATTTCGTTTTCTATATTAAATTTCTCTGTTTCGGTTTTTTCTATTAAAATACTGTCAACGGTATAAATCAGTTTATTTGAAAATGAAATTTTTATGAATTTAAAATCTTGCATTTGAAACCAGAACACGCAATTTAAACTCACGAATTGTTTGAGATAAATTAAAAAACAAGTAGGGTAGCCACTAAGCAAGTACAGTAGTCAATGGTTGACTTGTCTTCTTTGTTCGTGGCTTTCTACACTATTGTTATGTTTATCTTTTACTAAAATTATAAATTATTCCCTGCTATTTTTGTTAATTTATTTTTTATTGTTAATTGTATTTTGTTTTAATTTTTACAATGGTGCAATTTTTTCTGTTAGGCCTTTGTACATTAATCCAAACTTTATTAAGAATAACTTACCTAGTGATTGTCACAGTTTGTCCATGTGGCTCTTATGCCACTGAACATCAACAAATCAACCAACTATAACTGTTTGTTTTTATATAAATTTTAAGATTAAATTTGTCAAGTTTCGTTTAGTGTCTGACGCAGTTTGGCCCGACAGTGGCTGTTGCCATTAAACGCCAACAATCCTAATCTAACCAACCATAGTCCAAATAACCAAGCAACGACTGAATCATATTACAGCAGTCATGACGGCCAAAATTCAACTCTTAATTTTGAACTAATTCAGATATGATAAATCCGACGATTATATTTGAGAAAATTATTCAATGAATATCGATTTACAAATTTGAAGCTTCAAATTCTTTGCAACTTTCAGGTGTAAAAAAAGTAATCAATAATAGCATTTAAATATTTATATCAGCTGAAAATTATTTATTATTTAAATTATGTTCAAATATTGAAATGATACATTGAATGAAGCTATACTTATTTTGGATCGTACGAAATTCGAACAGGCGTTAACTTACCGCGGTTGTGTGGTATTGACGGGTAAAAACGCGTGAATAAGAATGGCATTCTCGGACACAATGACCGAGAACAGCAACAGTTTAATCTATCATGGATCTTTATTGAGAGAGAGAAGACCGGATTTTTAAACAAAGGCGTACAATGTCGCTGGAGGACAATACCTGAATGGATAAGATGAACAGACAGTAGAATAGCTTAATTTTTCTTTTCTTTGTAACATGATGCACTACAGTGTGAGGGACAGGAATCTGGGCAGAATGTGGTGTGTCTCTCCTCACCTTCAAATTTCTGTATTTTTTTTGTTAACATCATTTTTTTTTATTAGAGGGGAGAACGAAAAAGGAATGCGGAGAGAGAGAGAGAAAGGCATCGCAATGTGACACGCGATCATCAGAAACCTAGCCCGTGGACTCTTGTCCCCGATTGAATTAAATCATGGTTAATTGTAATCACAGGTGTCGCGCAAGAACAAATTTTATAAATAACGATCTAGTCTTACTTCGATGAGGGCATAAGGTTATGTTACCGGAGATAATATATAAGTGGGCGTGAGAACTTTACGTCAGAGTCGGCAATCTACAGACACGAGTCGAATTAGTCGGCCAAGGAAATTTGGTGTATCTCGTCTTTTCTGCTTCCCTGCTCATTTCCGCTCATCTGCATCGCTCATCTCTACTATCCTCCTCCGCATCAATCTTCGACAGCTAAGAAAGATAAAGAGTCAACGCCGACTAGACGAACATCATCTTTGCATCGACACCATCTCGCTGTAATTTCGGCTTCGGTGGAGAACTCTCTTTTGAACTTTGAAAGGTATTCAATGACGACATTGTTGAGATTTTCTGTATATACTCAGAGTTAGGATGTAAAGAAGTCTCTCGTGGACAATAAAGAAAGCTATTGGTTCATTAATCTGTAGTCTCTGCGTACTCGTCTAGCCTCATTACCGTCCTTACCCGCAGCGCGCCTTTGTCCGCCATTAGGCTTAACGCCTCTAAGTATACGTCCGTCGGACCGCGAGCATCACAACTGTCTCTAGTCCACACACACTGGATGCTGAAATTTTATTATCGAAATGTCGATTATTCACGGACGTCGAAATGAATAGCTCTTTAGCACAAATATGTAGTTTGTCGGAATTGGCGTTGAGCTGTCTGCCAAAGAATAGGAGTTTCAGAATAATCGGGTTGGAGACCGTCTGACTGTACTCACTCTGTGGTCGGAGATCAACTCTCTGACTTTTTCCCCGACCGTCTATATAATCCTTTTGTTTTTCTCTGGTTACATTCCTATCTCTCGTCCTCGCGACACCTGCGTGTTACTGGACTCTTTCTAGAATTCATAATTCTCCTCTATTTGTTATTCTTCTTCTATAGTGGAGGACAGAGTACTCCGAACCTGCTGTAACGATAAACAAAGTGGTTGTTTGTTACTCTAACTTGTAAGATGTAACTCTGTTAAATTATTACGAGGTGTAGTGTGACATCCTTCAGCAGATCCGAACCTCGTGTCCCCACAACATTCTTTGTTTAATAAAGTTGACCTAGAAAGACAAGTTTATTTTGTTCGACATACATCATGTGAGGTTCCTGAAGACCTCTAATAAAAGATATGAAATATGAATATGTGTTAAACAATTCTAATACAACAATATATAAACTGGTAGGAGAATAGAGCAAAACTTAGATTTATAAAACTATAAAAATAAATTGTGGGTGGAAACTCGCCCAGATAAGTCTAATTGGAGAAACGATTAAGAAACAAAACAAACACCTGGAAAGTATCGCTCCTACTCCCGGGTGACATTTTCTCACAATAACGAATTTATTTTATTGGTGTTTTAATGGTGCCGAGGTTCTCTGTCTTCCCAATCAAAGTGAAATAGACAAACGAGTTAAAAGTTAAAAAGGGCATATATAATGATTCACTTTGCATATTACTGAAGTTCACAAATTAAATAAATCGAGCACTCATGCAAAGAAACTCTTTTAATACGGTATAACATTTTTGGACTTTTTTCTAGTCCCTCCTCAGTACTGTACATACACTGTTAAATGTTCTAAGAACGTATCAATTACACATTCTGATATAGAACATAGAATACGTCAAAAATTTAAAAAATTTAAAATAATTTAAAACAATTTAGAGATAAAATGGAATACCGGCCATTACATAAATATTATATATATATATATGTAATTTAAGATCATACAGAGTCATTAACAACAATGATATGGGTACAAAACAAATGATTAAATTATTTTAAATTTTTTAAATTTTTGATGTATTCTATGTTCTGTATCAGAATGTGTAATTGATACGTTCTTAGAACATTTAACAGTGTATGTACGGTACTGAGGAGGGACTAGAAAAAAGTCCGAAAACATTATACTGTATTAAAAGAGTTTCTTTGCATGAGTGCTTGATTTATTTAATTTGTTAAAAAAGGGACCAAATGACATGCAGGTGGTGTAGAAGGGAGAGAATTAGGGCAATAAAACTGAAAGACGGGAGAATAAGCGAAATTGCGAGCGCCGAAGGGGATCAATCGGCACACCAATGGTAAAGAAGAGCAATAAAAGATAAAACAAAAGGAAGGGAAAAATGCAAAAACACGCGTTTCTTGATTCTAACAAAGAAAGAAGAGGGGGAAGAACTAGCAATATAATAGGCGATCACTGCGCTTCGCCAGTGGTTTGCCAGGAGACGGAAAGCAGAATGCAAGTTTCACTTCCAAAGAACACATCAAACCAGCAGCCGCCCATAATGAGAGAGAGAAGAAATCCTTTGATTGCCTGTACAACATTGAACATCTATCTACAGCGAACTCATATCAAGACCTTATCCAGATTCCTGACTCCAGATCAAGAAAAAGAGAAAATAAGCGTTTGGTGATAGGAAACTTACCAGCCCGATTGCCTCGACAGTGTGTGAATATGGACTAAAAACTGTGGCATTGTAGCTTTATATATTTATATAGACTAAAGACTGTGATTATTGCCATTGAGCTGCACATCCATAATAGTTACGGAGGAAGGAACCAGAACCAAGATTGTAAAATCCAGGTATTTATCCTCCATTGTCAGGAGCACTCTTTGTTAAACTCTCTCTCCCTTAATAAAGATCCTGGTTTTCTGTTAACCGTAGTTGTCTCCGTTTGTGTTGAGATTGAACTCACTTTGCCGTTCTTACGACACGCGTCTGACCACATGACTGCCGTAGGCTAACACCTGTACTAATTGTCCGTCGGATCCACAAATGTATTTAGATGCTAACAATCTGTATGGTTGAGCAATGAACCAGTATTTATCATATGACGAATTTAAATGGTCAAATGCTAATATAGACATTACAAAAATCCCCAATAATTCAAAACAGGATACATATTAGAAGTAGATTTGAAATATCCCAAAAAGTTACATGATTATCATTCAGATCTGCCATTAGTTCCTGAAAATAGAATTCCAGATGGATCCAAACAATCCAAATTATTGATGACTCTATATAATAAAAAGAAGTATGTAGTCCATTATAGGAATTTGAAACAGTATTTTGAAAATAGGATTGAAATTGGAAAAAAATTCAAACAGTCATCTTAGTTAAAGAAATACATAGATTTGAACACAGAAATGAGAACTAAAGCTACTAATGATTTTGAAAAGGATTTCTTTAAATTAATGAACAACTCTATATTTGGTAAAACAATGGAAATTATTAGAAAGAGAATTGATGTAAAATTATGCTGTGATGCTAAGAAAGCAGAAAAATTAATTATTAAACCAAATTTCAAACATGGAACAATATTTGATGAAAATTTAATTGCTATACATGTGAATAAAACAAAGATATATTTTAATAAATTGATCTATGTTGGAATGACTATATTAGATTTATCAAAGTATTTAATATATGAATTTCATTATGATGTTATGAAACCAAAATATAATGAAAATATTAAATTATACTGTATCAAGATACTGATTCATATATTTACAACATTAAAACTGATGATTTTTATGAAGATATGAAAGAAATAGTTAATTATTTTGATATATCTGATTATCCTGAAAATAATATATATAACATGCCTAGAGTAAATATAGTAGTTAGTAAAATGAAAGATAAAAATATTGATAAGATAATGACAGAATTTATAGGACTAAGATCTAAAATGTATGCATTAAAAACTGAGGAAAAAGTCACTAAAAGAATCTAAAGGAGTTAAGAAATGGGTAGTTAAAAATAGAATAACATTTGACGATTACAAAGAGTATTTGTTTAACAGAAAAGAGCAATATAAAACTATGAATCTCATTAGAAGTATAAAACATGAAATATACTCTAAACAATTAAATAAAATAGCACTTTCATCACATGACGATAAG
>WUQG02014678.1:0-11707 GCA_011317285.2 Androctonus mauritanicus | reverse complement strand
TGTATCGAAAACGTTCGTTTGTCTCATTAAAGAGGTGTTGTAATAACCTACTGCAGTTGGTGCTGTGTTTGGACTTAATAGTTATAGACAGTCCTAAACTGATAAGATTTGGTTCAAACTCCAAAGTCATAGGGTGAAGCAATCAGAAGTTAAAAATATTCTAACTTATGGATTGTCCACTATCAATATTTATTATTACATTATACATATCATAATAATATATAACTAACACAAAACTAAGAACCAGACATAAAAGGAATGCTTTCAGTTATATCAGTACATTGCACAAGGATTGATCTGTGCAATGACAAATCACAGAATTTGCCAATTACACCACTATTGTAAGTATGAATGGTTATAATTCAAGGAAGAATTATTTAGTTTTACTTAAAAAAGAAATGCATGAATTAAACCACATTTAACTAAATATGCAAATTGGAACTATTAATTTAAACATGTAGTTTTGAAAATAACTATTTGTTTACTTTCTGAATTATGGGTCCTTTATTTTAGAATGATTATACAGAATTAATATATATCAAAATCACCTTCAATGCCATAATTTATACAGTGAAATGTCAAAAATCTATTAAACAATTCCATAGTTACTATTATTAAATAATGGGAACTATCTTTTACTATATACTAGTTCTATTAAATAGCAAGAACTATTAAATAGTTTCATAATTATTACAAAAAAAACCTAAGAAGATTGAATGTCTACCATTTTTAAATTAATGCATCTAGAATTAATTAATCTTACTTCAAATTTGAATTTGATATCTTGACTATCTTGCTAAATTTTATAAAAATCCAATGAATAATTCAAATGATACATTAAGTGCACATTTCAAAGTTTGAACATATATCATTTTTAAATTGTTGAAGCTATAGAATTAAATGATGTGGCATTCAGCTTAGCTAATCATAATTTGCTTTTAATCATTAATTGGCAGTTATTACAAAATTTAACTGCTAGGGAAGTTTGTGCTAATTGGATTATTTGGATTCAGCTTAGCTTTAATGATAGAACATTATTACTAAATTTTATGAAAATCTGCCAATTAGTTCAAAAGTTATTTATAAGGAATATACAGAAACACATGGTGATCTTAATAGTCTCATCAAGATCATAATTAAAAAGAAAAAAGTCAGAAAGTAGGCTAAAAAGATACCCACAATCTTTTTTATTCAATGCTATTACATTAAAAATAATTATATTCATTAAGCCATAAATTAGATAATTATATATGAGCAAATTCATTTGTATATAAACTGAATAAAGTGAAAAGAAAAGACTAGATTTATATCATAATAAAGTTCTCAATGTATCCACAGATAAGAAGCAATTAGACAACAGAATTTAAATTACATGGTATTTAATGGTAAGTTATTGAAAATTTAAACTTATGCTTTTTCTAATTATTACGCAGAAGCATATTTTTTTTAAAAACTATATAAGAAACTATTGAAAAAAAGGCATTAAATCTGAATAACTTACTATTATTGGAAAACAAAAATGAATTTTAACATTACAATCTTTGATTATTTCTCAAATAAAAAACTTGTATTGTTTTAAAAACATAATTATTGTTTAATAATCTACATGTTTTCAAATTATCTTTGTACTCAGGAAAAATATGAAAACATGCATTTCTTTTTTTCTGAGAATTTATTTATTAGCTGGTTGCACCAATGACATTTAATGAAAACTGGCATTTAAAGTATATAAGATTAAGTTATGTTTCATCAACATAAATGATAGTTTACCACCAGCAATTAAACTAAACTCTCAAAAACAGCAGTTCAATCATTAAATCTATATTTACAGTGATAAAATGGCTGATAGTGACAATGAAATTGGATTATCTATATCTATACTAATATATAAAATTCTTTATACGTATGTTAGAAGGGGTTTAACTAAATATCTATCTAACGGATTTCAATAAAACATTTTTAAAATGTTCCTTATCATTACAGAATTGCTATAGGCTATGTTTTGAGTTAGTTAATTTACTCAAAATTTTTATTTTTTTTAACATGTTCTTAACGATAAGTCAGGGCATTCTATCGAAAAAGCCGTTGATTGCGCCTCCTAATGGTCTAACCGACACTGCTTTTTTTTCTTCTTCTTCAAAGTTAAAACTCTCTTTTATAAAAATATGTTTGACAAGATCTAACTTAAATAATGTTCCTTATGATTCCAGAGGTGCTATAGACTGGATCTAACTTAACGAAATTCGTTAGGCGGCACAGTCAAATTACTCGAAATTTTAACTTTCATCAAAATTCGTTAGGCGGTGCAGTCATACAGTCATTATTCCTTTGTTAAACAGTACTTAGGCCTGCTCTACATAGTCAAGATACTTTTTTTTATCTTTTTAATATTTTATGTTTTTAATATTAATATTACCTCATTTCGAGTAATTTCATTCGAAATTACTCGAAATGAGGTAATATTAATATTAAAAACATAAAATATTAAAACGATAAAAAAAGTATTTTGAGTAATTTCGAATGAAATTACTCGAAATGAGGTATTCTCTCATGGTCAATTATATGTGGGACTTTCGCGAAATGTTTCACCAAAGGAACAAACAATATTAATTTCTGATGTCAACAATACTGCTCAAAATGTTGTCTAAGAAGAAATCTTTAACGATTAATAACAACAATTTACAACCCGGGCAACGCTAGGTGTATCTGCTAGTTATATACTGTATAAAAGAAGCCATGGCTGCTTGTGCATCTTAATCATTATTTAAAATTGAATAAACAGCTTAAATAAAAATCTGAAATCAAATAAATAATATATTAAAGCATATAAGAATGAAGAATTTTATTAAAAGTTTTACTCTGTAAATATAATTAGAAAGTTAATAGTCTATTTACACAAATGCAAAATAAGTGACTGCCACATTGCATAGCAATGAATCATTTTTAGAAACAATTAATTATCATTTAACAAATATTTCATTGCAGAAGTGGTCATGGGCATATGGAATGCCAGAAAGAAAATTTTTCCCCCTATTTTATTTTTTAATGCATTTCAAAAATGATCAAAATATTCATATTATTAAAAGTATTTTCATATTTCTGTCTAGAATTTCAGATCTGACCACTTGAATTAAAATTATTATTTTTATTATTAATACAATAAATATAATACTTTGCTTTCTAAACCATAAGAAAAACACAGCACTATAAGTAAAAGATTTTTAATATGGCATAATGCTTTCGGACTACATGGAGTCTCTCATCAGTGCCAAGTATTCAATTTCAAACATATAATATAAAACAAATTTAGAAAATTCTCATTTTCTTATTATTATTAAGATATTTATAAGCATTACCTGTTTTGACTGATTACACCATCTATCAAATTCCAATTCATTATTGCAATAAAAACACTGAAATTATTTCAATTATTATATAATTATATATTAATATTGAAAAGTATAAATATTAATATAATTCAGAATTATACCAAGCTAATGGATGGATCCAATTGATTTAAATTCATTCGTCCAGAGTAACTACAGTGATAACTTTCATCATTCTCATCATTATCTAACTCAACAATAGGCTGAGTTGTATGGGGATCCAGAAATACTAATTCATCACCTGAAATTAATCAAAATTAATCAGATATTAAATTTTAAATAAATAACAAATATTATTTTATAATAATTTTTTTAGAAATAAAAGGTTTAATTGCATTATATAAGTATTAATTTTTTAACCTCTATATGTATAATTCAAAAATTTACATTGATGATATTGATAAATACTAATATTAGCTATTTTTTTATTAATGATTTATATGACAATAATAATTAATCTCGAAGAAAAGATTATTGCTGTTATGGCCACATTTATAATTGCAGTAACGATGTGACCATGATAAATCAAATGAAGCTGATTTTTTAATAACAAAATAATGAGTCATCACCTGTGATTCAAATCATTTTTACAATTTCCTATTATATCAAAAACCATCAAAAATTTGACTGTTTTTGATATAAAAGAATTAAAAAGTAACATTTTTATTAATATATGGGGTGTATCTGAAAAATCTGTATAAACTTTGAGGATGATTTTCTTAAGGTAAAAAAGGAGAAAACTTTATATAAATATGTGGCAAAAATTTTTATTTTTCAAGTTACAGGATTCTCATAAATTTGAAATTTTTGATTCACAAAATTAAGCATTCTGGTTCCATTTTAATGTAAATGTTCAAAGTGTCTTCCATTTGATTCCACACGAATCTCAGCAAGCATTGATTTTTAATACACATTTAAAGATGTTAGGAATATTTTTACTTTTTCCATTAGTTCATCCATAAATAAACTCTATGTGCGCTAAATTCAGCATTTGTAAACTTATTCATTTTTCAGTGCATATATCTTGAAAAACGAAAACAGAAAAAGTAAATTTATAAATAAAAGCCAATTAATCAATATAAAATTAGTATTTACTATGAAATTGTTCTCAGATTACTTAATTTTATCAATCAAATTACAAATTTTAAGAAGCATGAAATCCATAAAATAAAAATATTTGTACACAAGTTTATATAAATCTTTCTTTTTTTGGTAAAGGAACAAACAATAGACTTTTCAAATGTATCCTATATAAATACTGACAATACTTAACTATTATGCAATAAAATAAAATATATTATTTTCAAAAAGAACAATGGTTTATTTAAAAATATTTTTTGCATTATGTATTAAAGTTTCAGTTCATTTATCTTAATTAAGAGATTCTTAAATTAAAATAAATTGTAATATTACATAACATCAATTTGAAATTTGTTTAAATTTATAAAAATTAATTAAAAATAAATAAATAAATAAAATAATGATAATATATACAAACCAACAGTTCCAATAAAATAAAGAGCATGATTTGGCCTTCCTCCAATAATACCCAGAGAATGTTTCATTGAAAATGCAGCCTAAAAATATAAACAAATGTAGATTAATTATATTAATTTTATAATATGAATCTGAATGAAAATTAATCATAATAGATATGCTTTAATTATAAACAAATCTTCAAAGTGAAACTTTAGATATAAGTGATTCATCAATAAACTATTCTTGACAAAAGAAAGCTGAACGAGATTTTTTTTAGACTTTTTTAAAATTAATATTTCATGCTATTTCTAAATTTTTCAATCATACAGTTATTTGTATGCATTTTTAAAGCTTTTAAGTAATTATTGAAGTAATTATTAAATAGTCTGATAAATATCATTGCCTGAAACTGAAGTTTTTGGATCTAGAAGTCACAGAAAAATATTCATTATTTAAACAGCTGATTTAAACCAATATGGTTAACTTATGCATTTGAATTGATATTAATTAGCTATTATAATTAAAATTATCTAGAATAGCAATTTTCAACCAGTGTTCCATGGCACAGAGTGTGACACAAATAGTCTGCAGATGTGCTATGAGAATTAGGAGAAAATCAAAAAGAAATAAAAAGAATATTGAGGAATAAAAAAAATCATTGAGGCAAATTTTATAAATACTGTATATTTATAATAAACTTCTAATAAAACTGAAAATATTAACAATTTAATAAAAAGTAAATATTAACAATTTAATAAAGTATTATAGTAAAATTCAAAAATTCATGATCAACATTATTTTTAAAAATAGTATAATGATTAGAATTTTAATTGTTGAACTTTTAAATATAATTTTAATATTTGATTTTTTAATGATAAAATCTCTCCTAAAAACTGATGATGTGACTTGATAATTTTAATGCTTTGTTTAGTGACCTGCAAGTTGAAAAACGTTGAAAAATTGCTGATTTAGAGACCTATAGTTATGATTAAGATAAGTTAGAAGTAAAAAATTTTAAATTGCAGATATTTCTCATTGATTTTTTGATTATTATTTTATTCCTTTTTCATTTGCAGTTAAAGACTTGTGTTTTCTTGTAGTGTGATAATTTCTTTAATCAGTGATTAGCACTATAGCAGACTATATTAAAAAATAAAGATTTAAAAGAAGACGGTAACAATCAAATTAAACTGAATAAGTTAAAATAAAAATTCTTATATAACTTCTGTAATGACAGAATTTTTCATTTGACAAAAACATATATTTTTTTTATTCATATTAAAATGTCATTTTTGAAATAATAATTAATATATCTATCTATAAAAAAATTGGGTTTTATTAATTTATAAATGAGGAATTTTGTTAATTGCAATTATATATTTTCCAATGTTTAACATTTTCTTGTTTTTCATCTTGGATTATGATGTCAATTTTGTTTTTTCTTTTAATTTTATTTCATTCATTAAACACACATTTCTTTTGCAATATTTGAAAAAGCACTACTATAAACTATGTATATTTCTCTTAAATGCAGCATTTTGAGTCTATGTTTATAAGAACTTTTTCAGTACTTTGATATAAGAAATTCAAGTTTTGATTTTGTCCCGATCAATAAGAGACAAAATCAAACTATGAATTTCTGTATATATAAACATATCATTTGTTATGCTAAAATCACTTGTTATGCTGCCAGTTCTGTAGTTGGAATTGGCCCTGCCCCTTAGTAAACTCCGATTGGAAAGGAGCATAAAATATGAAAAAAATCAACAAAATTATTTCAGATGATGTCCAGATCCAGCTTGTTGAATCCAAGGGGATTGAATCATATCCTCCAGCTAATGGTGACTCCTCCATGGATCGAATGTAAACTAGCTAGTTTTGGAATTTTTTTCTATTTGGCTTTACACTGTTTTTGATCAACAAATGACACCACTTTCCACTCAGTAAGAATATAAGCAAAAGGGTGAAACAAGCCCTTCCACAAGCTGTCTACCCCCTGTGGAGGAGCCAGTTCAAATTGTGGAGGATGGGGATCGATGGGCCAGACCCAGATCTCATGATAAACATTTTCAATGTAATAAAATGCTATCTACATTACTTAGATGATATTATCTGGCAGGTGAAGACAAACTTGAAGATCTAAGGAAAGAATTTGAAGAGCAAGATGTGGGATTAACTTTTAAACTAGACCAGAAAAACTTAGGTCTGTGCATTTTTTAAATGTTAATTTGATATTTAAAGAAGGTTGCCTTTTTTACATCAGTCTATTGAAGCAAACATACACACTAGTCCTAATATCTTCGTAGTTGGAAGATCCTATAAAATATCAAGCAAGTCAGCATTTCAAGTCTAGTTTAAGATGGTGAAAACACATTGTTTTATAGCCACAGAGTAACAGGCCAAAACCACATTGTTCTACAGAGTAAGATAGAAGAATATAATTTTATATTTTCGCAAGGAAAAAGGCATGTATACTCCTATAAATTTATAAAATCTATCTACAATACTACTATGAAATCAAATAATGAAGTGATGGCAATTGATAAACTTAGGAATGATATGGTAAATCAATATCATCAAAATTATAGGTTCATACCAATGCTATATACAAAGGAACTAAAATGAATAAAATAGTGAATTTCACTGATACAAAGTTAGCTTGTAGGAGATGCAAAACTATCTTTAGAGTACTAAATAACAAATAATAAAGAAAAATATCCATGCAAGATGAGAACTGGAGTATACACTGTCTTGTATAATAATTTCACACTCAAGCATTAAAAAAAGTATATAGGGTCACCAAGCAAAACCTGGCTGACAGATCAGTGAAACACCGAGAAGATATAGCAAAAGCTAATACAAGAATGGCCTTTCTAAAAATGGCATATCAATATAATTTAAAAATTAACTGGGATAAAGCAAGAGTGATTAACCCCATGTTTAACTTTCAAAGAAGGTTTTTAAAAGAATCAATAGATATTAAGGACAGCTGAACACAATAACATCATTAACAATGCATAACAGGAAAGACTCCCTATCCTGTGGATATATCTTGCAAAAGAAGCCTAAGATTGATATCATGCAATGCAATTTCTACACAATTTCAATGTACAGTCTATGACAAAAAAGTTTTGACATCTACCATAGGGGCTGCATTAGAGAAACTAGTTTCGATTGTAAAGTCTGGAAAATCTCTGCACAACAGCTTGTAATGAAATAGACCGTTCTTACCGCGGTAGAGATAGGGGATGGGAATATTTCACAGAGGAGAGAATTTCTATGACGTATTTGATATGAGTAAGTGATCTGTAACTGGATAAACAATCTTTGCTGCTTTGACAAATAACTATTAAAAACTCAGCACACTAAGCAAAGAGACAAAATTTATTGCAGTATAGCACTTTCGGACATTATGTACTGTCCCTCATCAGGTATATAACGAGCAGTACTGATGAAGGACAGTACATAATGTCCGAAAGTGCTATACTGCAATAAATTTTGTCTCTTTGCTTAATGTGCTGAGTTTTTAATAGTTATATGTATGAAAGGATTGTGGCAATGTATAAATATACAGGTAGTTTCAACTTTATGAGTTAATTTGTTCTTGGACTGAACTCCTAAACCAAGAATCAATTTCTCATAGATATAATGTTAAAATCGGAGATTCTGTTCTCATCAGTGAAATTTGATCACAATAAAATTAAACTGTTAATTTTGTTGGCCTTTAATCATAAATAAAGAAAATTATAGCCTTTAAAATCAAGTAAATTATTATAATAATGAAAATTATTTGTTCATATAAATGCTAAATAATTTTTATTTTTCATTATTAACAGATAAATAGATTAGCTTTTATGCAGATGAACTATTGTCTTAGACACAATACAAAATTGAAAATTATTTACATAACGTGCAAATAAAACCAGAGGGCATGCTACTTTTACATTTTGATCACCATTTTGATATTTTTGATTTTATAATAGATTACAGTTATTACTACAAACTCACTCGTATTGTATAACTATGTAGGTGGTTTTTAAATGCCTTTTTATGAATGTTTAATATTTACTTATTACAATTAATGACCATGTTTTCAATTTTTGATTATTTAGATTTGAGAAAAAACTCATAAACTAAGGAAACTCATAAAATGAGAACTATCTGTACTAAAAATTATGATGAAGTAAGGAGTGAATAAAATTAATAAATACAATATCATTTTATATATAATAAAAAAATTTATATAAAATGAAACAGAAATCAAAGTAAGAATCCAATTTATACAGTTACGAATCTTTATTTCTGTCTTAACAGTACTATAAAGATTCATAACTAATTCATACTTAAAATTGCATAAAAGTGATGATTGTTTTATTTAAATTGTTTTCTGAATTAAAATGGAAATTACAACACAAAGTATTTGATTCTTAAAGTTTCAGTATTTTGAATATAATTTTTATATTTTGATGGAATTTGTATCAGTAAACTATTAAATAGATGATTAATGATGGGTGAAGAATTACTCTATTAAAATATATTTTGTTTTTAAAGCTTATATTTTCTTTAGTTTTTATTTAATCTGTGAAGCAAAACTGTTGTTTTATGAATGTATTTGAACATTTTAAAATAAATAATTATACAATTTGATTTGTATAGCATGTAATTAATTTCATAAATTCTGATAAAATTAAAATCTCTTCAAGTCATCTATTACTTCTAATGCTGAATCTGAATTATATATATCTAGTTAATACTAAAAGTTTATTAATATGATGAAGAATAACTATAGCACTATAAATCATTACTAAACCACACGGGATTGATCACCAAAATCCAAACGTATAATCCGAACAAGCACTAACTCCCCCTGGTGAATAAATTTGGAATAAACTGTACATTAATAAACTGTTTATTGTTCTAGTTCTAAGCTGAGAGTATGGTACTGAGAAGAGACTCGATGTAAAGTCCAAAAACGTTTTGCCATAATAAAAACTGTCTTTGCTTATAGTGCTATAGTTATTCTTCATCGTATTTGTTTATTTTATTTTGTCTTTTAATATATTTTGTATTATTTATAATTTTAACATAATAATATGTATGGGAATTTTGTATCTAATACTAAAACCTATAATATGTAACCATAGTTATGGTATATTTAAATTTTTTGAATAGTATTCAATTAATGTTCTGTGCAAGTGCTTATGTAATATATATCTTTTACTGCTGACAAGAATTTTATCAAGTCTAAAATGCTATAGGATATAGAAATTATTTAATAAAAATTTTGTTTTATCTACAAATGTGCTTATTCTTAAGATTATTGAATTTAGAAAGATAGAAAGTTTCTGATGAACTTAGAACATATTACTTTCAGAAAACCAGAGATACTTATACAATATTCCTTGGTTTACATTAAATGAATAAGATAGAGGATTTTTTTATATAAATTAAAATTACATGTAAGATAAAAAATAATTTCTTAACAAATTCTAAACCAAAATTTCCAAAGAGTAAAATTTGTGATTTCCATTTGCTGCTTTATTTATGATTTTGCACTGTTATGGCATGGTATCATTCCATGACTTAAATGGAACAAATATGTGGAACAATATCATATCAGTTATATAAGCATTTCTGTTGATTTTGGATAACAAACAAGGCAGATAACAATTTATTGTCTAGTTATATTGTAATATCAGATTTTTCTATATTGCATATTTATAATTCATAAAAAAAATTTAACAAGGATTCGAAGTTGCAATAAGTTTATTATCTGACTATACTCAAGCAACACTGCTCTAGGCGGGATAACGATTTCAAGAGTCTATATTCTGTAAGCACTCATGAGCAGACCAAATACTTTAGTAAAAACACTTTCTATTAGACTAATGTAGCGTTTTCGGCATACAAGCCATCGTCAGCATCAACATTTTTTTAAGGCTTACACCGATAAACTGTGAGAGTAATTTCTTCTTTTTTTCATTATGATGCAAAACTGTGTATATTATATTTGTATGTATATAAATTACTGAATTTGAATATCCATATCTTAGAAAAGATGAGACCTAGCACCCAAACCTTGGAGAAAGTGTGGTTTTGAAATTATTAGACCAATACCTTGATGCAGGCCAAAATGTCACAACAGATAACTTTTTACAACACTGCATCTAGCCGAGACTCTTCTTTCAAGAAAAACAACCCTCGTTGGAACGATGCATCAACATCATTGTGAGCTTCCACCTCTTGTTCATGATACGTCTACTGCCGTTTTTCCATAACAGTAATGAAAAAAAGAAGAAATTACTCTCACAGTTTATCGGTGTAAACCTTAAAAAAATAATGTCATATTGAGCACTATGCATTCAACAGTTTCTGTTAGTGAAGGAAGAAAAAAGAAACTGGAAACAATCACATACTATAATGTCACAAAATGTGGAGTTGACATGGTGAATTAAATGACTGGCAAGTATACAACATGATGTGCTACTAGACGATGTAATAGATTGCAAAATACAGTCCATGTATTTTGCAATCTATTAGATCTGCCAGCTATCAATGGTTGGATTTAATATTTCACAGCGGTCATTTATTTTGAAGTTAGTTGAAGAACTTAGTTCAACAAAACATAATTCCAACAAGACAAATCTAGCTAAACAGTCAACCAGAAAAATAACTACAACACATAAGAAATGCCATTTTGAGATGTGCAAGAAAAACAACAAAACATCAGATATTTGTGTTATACGTGAACATCCAGTATGTGGAAAATGTGCTGGTCATACAATAAAAAGTGTTTACTGGCCAAAATGTAATGAAATTACAAATAAATAATTATATGTAAG
>WUQG02014667.1:0-11708 GCA_011317285.2 Androctonus mauritanicus | reverse complement strand
TATACAATATAATATATGCAATATATATATAATATATGCAATATATATATTATATTGCAGTATAACGCATATGCAATATAATGCATATTATATTGCAATACATAACCAACATGGGGCCGGTTTTCTCAACGTTAGACGGGGTATGCGCCCTCTAGTTATATTCCTATCTCTATGACAGGTAATAATGAATGCCATTTTATCGATTCCCTATACGAACTCGGATGTGCTTTTCGTCGTTATATGCAGTATTATAAGATTTAATCACAAGAATACATATCCGCTCATTTATATGAGCGGGTAATTTCTAGTTATTATTGATAGCAGTTTATCTCAAAATATAAACGAAATTACTTTTTATGTTTTAATAGAATATTCATTAAATCCCTATCATTTTAAAGCACAAAATTTAAATGTAAATTAAGATAAAATTAATATAGACATTTCTTATCTCTTACGAATTCACTTAAATTTGAACAAGTTCAGTCTGTCAGTCGATACGCTATAATTGTATACGTCACAGCCACACTGATCATGATAAGAGGCAAAATTGAATTCACACAAAAAAAAGTATTCCCCATGCAGAAATTCTCAGTAACTGTTGAAAAATCTTTACATAACACCAATGAGCAATTTTTCTGTATTAGTTTTATTATTTAATATTAATAATTTATGAATATTGGAAGAAAATTTCTTTGCTGACTTGGTGATACCAGAAACAGAGAAGCAGATATCAGAGAAATAAACAAAACGAATAAAATGACATAACAAATCCTATTATTATTTCTAATTTATTCTGAAATTTACATATCATAATTTCGAAATTTCATGGAACTCTCTTATTTAACAAACTTAGAAGTAAGACATGTAGAATATTACATATTATTGCATATAATTACTATGATATGGCAACAATATAAATTCAATTACATTAAAAATATATAAAAATTAATTATAATTTTGAATTGAATTATTTCTAAATTATCGATATACAGGAATACCTCATTATTGCGGCGATTACGTTTCAGGCCACCGTTATAAAGCGAATTACTACTTTTTTTCATTTACTAATTTATATAATAGCCTAAAAACATATTTACGTTATTATTAATTAAGTGTAAAATAGCGCTAGATCTAAAATACTTAAGAAGATGGCCACATTTTAATGAATTCGCATATCACTTTGAAGGTTCCATGTTCGATTCCGGATCTCACACCTTCAGTTTTCAGAATGGCTTCGTTTCTACTCTATGTATCTCTATGTACTCTATGTTCTATGTATTATGATTTGTATATCTATTCAAAGTATTGTTTTGTAGAAATTTTTATTCAGAGAAAGTAGAATTTAGAAAATACAAATCTATTTTTTGATATAAATAAAAACACGGAATAGAATTCAGAAATGTCTTATTAGCCAATTGCCATAAAGCGAGATAAGCCTGTAGTATTTTATTTAATAAAAAAGAAGTTCGTTTATCAAAATTATAATTATTAATTATTTTCAAGGTTAACATTCATGTAAAACCTGTTTGCAATAAATTCTAATTTCTTTATATGAAAATCTTTCAAAATTTTTCCTTTGCATTTTTTTGCTAAAATTTAAAGTAATCCAGAAATTTTTTGACTTTATAAAAAAACAACTAACACTCACGAAAAATGACATTGCAATACGGATTCAATATATCTTGAACTTATAGTTAAAACTTCATTAGTTTAAATTTCCATATAATATTTGTTGATTTATCGAAAAATCATATTTATATAAAAATTGTGTCAGATAAAAGTCATTTCACATGTTTTGCTAGATGACTGAACAGTAAACTGTAATATGCAGTATGAGAATAGCTGATTCACATGTTGCAATATTACATTTTATAATTACTGAATTTACAAATTTACGATATAATGACCTCAGAAAATCAGTTATCTCATAAAGAACTGAAAAGGCAAACAAAATACTTGAATTATAATTCGTTATTTTGTGGCAAATAATTTATCTATAAAATCCACACTTTCACATTTTGGATTACAATTACAGTATTGAAAAATTTTACAGAATTGACAGAAACATATAAACGCAGATAGCAAAGGATCTTGTGATATTAGACTGTGAATCTTTCTGTTTTTGCGTTTCAATATTTCCTTTTCAGATTTGAATCGTTTCAATAGTTAACACAGAAGTTTGAAACACTGCAAAATGAATGAATTGCACTTGCATATTTTTCCTGTAAGTTTAACGTCGCTTTCAATAAATGAGAATTAAGCAGCGTGGTATTCAAATGTTTATCACGGATAGTTCACACTTATAGTGGAATCAGTCCTCAAATGAATGATGGGGGCTTCAATGATCCGGAACCAGACACTTTATAAATAAGTTCTGGAGTTGTGGGATTCAATAACGGAAATCGGATCCTGTAGAGTGAAAGTTCAGCATATTAAATTATTTTTATGGCTCATCAGGTTAAAAGCCACTTATTTACGGTGGGAAAAGCAATCATTTTTAATCAGAAATTACGCTTCTGATCGATTTACTTATAGATATTGGCAAACACATGATGTCTCTGTAGTGACTACTGCAAATACTATATATCATTTATGCCATCCGGTGGTATTGTCATAACTACAACCAATAGCTTTCCTATATATGGATTTATCATTTAATTATATAATGTTCTCTATAAAAACTAACTTATATCTTTCGATTTTCTTGTTTGCCAGTTTAACAAACTCAATAAAATATTAATCGTAAGTCAAATAAAAAGTATAAATAATAAAATAAAAATTCAGACGAAACGATTTAAAAAGTAACAATTTTTCACTGGATGATAGTTTTTCACAGTTATAAAGCGAACTACTGCTTTTGCTACAATATAGTCTGTATTAAAGTCAGGACATATATTAATACTGTATAGCTACTGTATAGCAGTTTTCCCAAACTATGGGGTGGATCCACTAGGAAATACTAGTCTAAGGCAAGGAGACCACGCAAGAAGTAACAAAAGCATTATTTTTGAGATAAACAAACAAAAAATAAGTTCAAATTGGTATCTAAAAAATAAATCAGAAAAAGAATTATAAATACATATATCCATGTACCCAGAAACTTTCTTCTGTAGCTGTTTTAAAGATAAAAATATCGATCTGGTTTAATGATCTATAAAAAGAATTATTGCTAGTTGCAATATCTCCAACGCAAACATCCTTGCTTCAACGACACACCGATTTGATAGAATCTGTGACGAAAACAAAGCCCACCCGTGGCATTAAACATCATGTTGTATTAAACATGCATTTAATATTCGATATCAATTATGAAAGTGTTAACTATATTTAAAGATTATCAATTCTGTATAAAAAAACTGCAGCTATCTATAAAAAAAATTTCATAATCGAAGAAACAAGTCGAAAATAGGAATTTCATTAACGAGAAAGTTTTCGTTAAAATATTTATCGTTTCCTAGGAAATATTGATCATTGAGGAAAGCATGCAGTTTAGAAAATGCTATTTAGTCAGAAAACATTATCTATTAATCTGTTATATCGGATATAGAATTTTTTTAAATGTTTTATTTATAGAAGTTATTGTAAGTTAACCAGAAGTTTATCTTTATGTCAGTTTTAACAGAAGTGAGAAATAAAATTTAAATATATGTATAATTAAAAGCAATTGTGCAGTAATTATATATTTTTGTAATATATTCATTTGGTTACACAATGTTTTTAATTATCTTATCTATATATCTGAATGCTTATTCCAAAATGTAATTTAAAAAAATAAATGTGATATGGCCCGCAGCCATCTTACCAGCTCATTAAATGGCCCCAGAATTAAAATAAAGTTTGACATGCCTGCTTTATACAATCACATGATAGTGTTTACATGAAAGGTAATGATCAAGCTAATTACATATCAGCTAAATATTATTCTTTATCATCTCTTTGCAGAATCACTCTCTCATAAACACAAAATTAATAATAATCAATATTTATTCATGTTCTATAATATCAATAACAGTAGCAATTGATTTCAGAGTATATTCTTTAATCTTTTGTACAGTTAGCATTTAAAGCTCTGTTAGAATTAAAGCAAACAAATGGGAATATCATCTGGAACAAATTAATATAGAAATTTCTCATCTATTACTCGTTTTGATAAATTTCAAAAAATTCATTCTGACAATTGATAAGCAATAATTGTATAGGTCACAGCCACACTGACTATGGTGAGAGGTAAGGTGGAATCAACAGAAAAAATTCCCCATGCAGAAAATCTAGGTAACTCTTGAAAACTCTTTACCGAGCACCTGTAAGCAATTTTTCTACATTCCTTTTCTTTACTTAGTATTGATATTTTGTGCATATTGGAAGAAAATCTCTTGGCAGCATTTGTGATACCGGAAACTGAGAAGCAAATATCAGAGAACAAACAAAACGAATAAGAGACCGTAACAAATCCTACCATTAATTTTAATTTATTAGCTTGCAAAGAACTTGCCAGATAAGATAAAATGACACAAAGATTTCCACCGCAATACATCGTCCAATAAAACAACATGGGAGAGTAAACATTCTGAATAACGTCTGTGATATCTAATATATTCATATATATTATCGAAATACTTTTCATTTCTTTAGATGTCTTGTTTCCATTTTCAATGACTTCATTTAAACGCTTGAAGGCATTCTCTATTTCTACACAGATCACAGAGAAATATAGGAAAAGCAAATTTTGATTTATACGAAGCAGGAACTGATAGCCAGTTATCGAAATCATATATATCATATAAGAACTGAAATCAGGTGCTTCGGTTGAGAAACTATGACTTTTTACCCAGGTTTCGTATATTTCATCGGAATTTCCCAAGCAAATATTGAAAATATGAAAAATAATATTAAATATAGAAAAAAACCAAATTATGATTACTTTAACCAAAAGTTTGCTTTTTTTAACTCCACTCGATATTTCCCATCCGAAATTTTCGTGTAACTTTAACAAATTTGGAAGTATAATTTTGTTTTTCGTATAGAAATGATGCAATGATATTAATGGTGTAATTGTATAACTAATGAAATAAATACCCTTCACGCATTCTAGAAAAGGAGGCTGACAATACAGAATGAATAGTTCAACAGATAACTTATAACAGGTATATAATATAACACTAAATACTATTAAAACAGTTTGAATTCTGAAATTATTCTTCAGATGTAATCCAAATATGGCCATGCTTTTCAATAATGGACTCCATGAATGTAGGATATTCAATGTTTTCTTTCCACTCGACTTGGTTTGCGGACGTATTTGAATTGTAGGTATGGAATTCATTTTTCACCAGTTGTTACACTGTAAAATATAAATATACATTTTAAAGCCTAGATTAATCCAAAATAGTTTTCTATTATTTGAATTGGTAAAAATAATAATTTATGACTTAATCAATAAAAGGTAAAAAAGAAATTCTAAATTTCTAACATATATATATATATCGGATAAATAGCGGAATAAGTTACATTTCCTTTCAAAAGAATTTTGCTTCCATCTGTTTAAAATTAGAAATAATATTCATTGGCATTGGACAAAATAAACTAGAATTATTTACAATAAAAAAATAAGAAAAGTCATTCATAAGTTTACATACTTCCAAAAGATTGAGGTTTAATAATATATGAATTGCCATATTATCGTAGATGCCCGGTTATATGGAAAGAGTTAAAGAATACTATGCATAGGTCATCCCAAGTGTAATGTCATTTTTTTGTATTCATTTTTCGAAATGTATTAAACATAAATTATTTGTTAATTTAATTAATTAATGAAGTATGTATTCTCCTTTGGAGTCAATATTGTTGATCAACCGGACAGCTTCCATAGAAGCGTATTGTTTTTCCATCCTGGAAGATTCTAGTTAAATTTCCGAATCTCAACACTCCAGAGTTTTCAGGGGAAATCCAAGATTCGGCCGTTAATCCCCATCCTTCACCTGATGAACGACATCCCAGAGTGGTTTTTATCCTGCTATGTGCACTAGAATACCTGGCAGCTTAGTGCCACGAGGCAGTAAGCGGTGATAAGTCACATAGAAAATATATGATATTTAAAAAATTTTTATTATGTTTTCTGTTTACTGTGTATTAAGTTTGAAAATTTTGATTCCTTAGAATATGATTTAATTAATATTAAACTTTTAATTAAGTTATAAATTTACTTTTAATTTAACCGAAATATTTATAAATAAATTCATTAAATTATCTTACCAATAAAATTTCATAAAATATTAAAAATCTTCTGTAATTTTAATATGGACCGATGTTATGTCTCCCCTTTCAAAATGTGGTATGTGCAATCGTCCGGCTGATTCGAGCATGCGCATTGTGGATCCTGCTTAGAGAAGGAATGTATACGTGGAAAAAATACTACGCCTATTTATATTTCTCTTTCAAATTGATTTTTTCTCTTTCAAATAAACTCATGTTTATCTGAAAGAGAAAAAAAAAATTAAATTGGTGAATTGGTTACAGGAATAAAAAGAGAAAATCAAAGAAACGATCTATAACATAAATAAACGGAACTGATTACACCTATCAAATCTATCGATTGATAGATTTGATAGGTCCAGTCGAAATATCGCTGCTCAAACATTCAACATACCTGGAAGTGTCGGACGTTTCGGATCAATCGGAAATAAATTATCAACAATCTACACTTCCTCTTTTTGGAAGCACAACTTGGCTGTCTATTCAAGATCACCATTCTCTTCTCTCTCCTTCTTTTCCTCTTCTTCTTTGGGCAAGATGTGATTCATTCCTTTATATCAGTCCCATGTTTATTTAACTACCATTGTCACGATCGGTTTTTCCACTGTTTTTATACGAAGACGATTCCCAACATATTTATTTTAAATAAAAAAGTTAGCAATAATAATAGATGGAGCAAAAGGGGAGTTTAAAGAAAGCTAATTTTCATTTCGTTGATTTCATCCGATATGCCCAAAATATGAATATTAAATAAAGAAAAGGAATGTAGAAAAATTTCTTACAGGTGCTCAATAAAGAGTTTTCAAGAATTTCCGAGATTTTTTGCACGGGGAATTTTTTTCTGTGAATTTCACCTTACCTCTGACCATGATCAATGTAGTTGTGACCTATGCAGTTATTGCTTATCAATTGTCAGAATGAATTTTTTGAAACTTAACTAATCGAGTACTAGATGAGAAATTTCTACATTAATTTTTTCCAGTTGATATTCCAATATATTTGCTTTAATTCTAATAGAGCTTTAAGTGTTAACTGTATAAAAAATTAAAGAATATAATTTGAAATAAATTGCCACTATTATACAACATGAATCAATATTGAATATTATTAATTTGGTCATTATGAGCGAATGATTCTGCAAAGAGATGATAAGAATAACATTTAGTTGATATATAATTAGCTTGATCATTACTTTGCATGTAAACACTTTCGTGTGATTGTATAAGAAACAAATAAAAACTCTGCATAAACCAATATCTGTTTTTGTAATTAATACTTATTATCGTATTTATTTACTCTACTTACTTCTAGAATATATAAATAATGTTATCTCCTTAATGAAGAAAATATAGGAAAAATTTTATATCTTATTAATGCTTCTCAATGATCTTAATATTTTTCAGTGCATTTTTATTGGAAATATAAATTTTTCAATGACAAAAAGTTACTTTAGTTTCAGAATTAATCATTTATATCAAGGAATAAATCAAGTTAATTTATAGTTTGATATGAATGCAGTTGTTTGGTAACTAGTAATCATTATATACTTACGAAAATATTATTATAAACAATTTATTATCATCTAAATATTGTTAACAGTTATCATAGTAAACGCTAAATGCTTATGCAGATGACATGGCGATATTTGTATTAATTTTAATTAAAAATACTTTATTTGCTTTCCATATTTCTATCTACTCTTTCAAGATGAAACATTTAAGTATGGAAAGAACGAATATTTGCTTAGTCAATATTGATGTTTTTATTCGATTGAATTGTGGCAGCCATGATGTTTACTTTTCTGGTGGAAAAAATAAAAAATGCCTACAATAAATTATTTGTCAGTTTGTTAAATTATAATTTATTTTATTTACTCCAGAGCATTTTCATATATTGATGGAAAGAAATTTTTCAGAGAAAATATTTTATTGTGATGTTTAATAGAACATGTAGATAAATATTTATGATCTAAATTATGTTTACTTTATATAATCACGAAAAGAACATAAATACGAAAGAAGAAAGTCCTGGCAGTAAACCTGAAAGTGTGTATTTAATACAAATGATTGCAAAGTTTAAGAAGTAAGTTTTTCTTTTAGATTCTCAACATATCTTTTTTTATTCGATATTCGAAACATAATATTATTTCATATTTTTATGTCATTTTATAATATTTTTTTTATAAAATTTAATATACTAATTTAACTGATCTTGAAGATTGCTGAAGAATATTTGTGGTAGATCTGTTTAAGCGAAGAAGATACCCCCATCAATTTTTCCAGGAGAGTATGGTTAAAGGAAAAAAAAAAAAAAAAACTAAACCACATAAAAGTGGCTAAGAGCAGGGATTTTGTAGTTAGAAGCAAATTATAAATTAAAAAAATTTAATATAAAAATATTTAAATTAATCATATTCTTGTAACAACTATATTAAAACTAATAAGTCCAGTGTGGGAAGTGGTGATATTTTTTTTTTTTTTATCGAGAGCGTCCAGCCTATGAACGAATGAATTTTACTTAAATATTCTGTTTTAAATTCAAAATCATAATTTTTTTATTCAAAAATTTATATGGCATTGTTTGTATAGTAGTAAAACTGACGATACTATATTCGCATGTTTAATATTCGTACTATCAGTAGTACCAATAATCTGATAGATTGATGGTACCGGATTATCGAATATGCCTGATTTTCTGTACTACATGTACAAGTATTCCAATTCATTGAGAAATTTTACGTGTACTTTTATTGATTTTGGAAGACGTTATTAATTTCTACCAAAATATTAATTAACTTTTTCAAAATAATCAAATTTCCAAAAAAAAATCAAAAATTAATATTTTGATTTATAATTTTGTAAATATTTTTCTCCCAGTTATGTTTGTGTAATTAGTTATTAACAATTAGATGAGGATAACTTCATATTAATGTATTGTTAAAAATTCATACAGTTTTTTAACATTGGAGCTGATCTCATGAATATCTCTTATAACATATATTACGTTGCATAATAACAATTAAAGCATAAAATTTATACTAAGTGAAATTTAAAGTATATAACTGATTTAAAATAGATTTTTGCAAAATTTATATCAAACAGTAGAAAGTCAGTTATAGGATTTCCATGAAATGATTCTATTTATTATCCAAACTATTTTTAAACGTTTGTTGATTAACAATTCATTCATCATTGAATGCTATTATCAAAAAATGTTAATTAAATTTTATTTGCATGGCTGGCCACTAATGGCTATGCGTATACAAAAGTCATATGATATATTTATGTATATGCAGGATGGAAAGTTGAAATTAGAGAATCTTTAATAATAATAATTTTTGGCTGTTGTAAGTCGAAGACTACCTGTACATACAATTATAGAAAAATGATTCAAAAATTCTTCTTATTCGATCATTTACGTCAACTTTGTTCTTATGGCAGAAAGATTCACTGCTTCAGTTAAGAAAAGCAGAAGTGTGAAAACAGAGACTAGAACTAAGCATATCCAATTAAATAATACTTCAATTTTGACATATTTTCTCTTCACTTTACTCTGCAAATATAATTTTTTGGTTTGAAATAATTTCAGCATCAGATGGTGAAACTTAAAACTTAAAAGTGAAAATGGTAAACGTTTAGTATAAATATTAATATACAGAATGCATAAAAAGCAACTATTAACAATGCAGCGATTGATATTTAATTTTTACAATCAAAATTTGAATATAAGTGAAGAGTGTTAAACATATTTTACTTGCAATCAGCATGATTATACTGAAAGTTGATATTTTCTTTGTCTCAAAGTATAATCCAGAAAATCTCATGGATATCAATAACGGATTCCAGGTGTGATGATGGTATAAACTGCTTTGATATGATCTTGAATACAATTTTATCATAGAAACTTGGTTCATATTGGTCGAATACATATTAAAATTCGTAGGAACTAGTCTTTTTTTAAAGCAGAACATGTTTTGGATTATATTTCATTACTTTGAAGATAAATTGGTGTAATTTGAAAATTCTAGATGCCCAAAAGAAGAAAATAGGTATATCAATTACTTTATCCATAAAGGAAAGATAGTGGCTATTCACGTACATGAATACCATAATATTCACTACTACTCTTTCAGCATAACATTTTAAATTTTGGAAAATGAAGATAAATGATTCACTTTGCAAAAAACATCTTTGACGTAACTCTTTAAACGAAAATCAATGATTTAACGAAGGAACTTCAAAGCATACACCAAGTTTAGTTTCTTAGGTAAACGATATTATTAAAAATATATAATATATTTCTTAATTAAAAGCAAATAAATTCATCTTTTCATATCTGAAAATGAAGTATTTTGCGACACAGTTCAAAATTTTATATAATATCATACAAATGTATTATTACTTTTATATCATGTTAACTAAATCAATTCTATAATGAATGTCTAATAACATCAAGTAGTCAGATAAATTCATTATTTCGTGTTATACAGCATTTAATCAGAGATTATTATAGAGTAGTATTTTAATAGAATTCACCATGAAGTGCTTACATCTTCAGACTTACAATGGGAAGTAACGAACAGTTAAGACTTAAATCTATCGATGAAATGGGGAATGGGAAATTTATCTGTGCTCCAGGAAAAACTGGCAGGCTTTCACACGTACTTCCATCCGGCAGCCATGAAAAATGGCGGAATGGGTAATATATCTGTGCTCCAGGAAAAACTGGCAGGCTTTCACATGTACTTACATCCAGCAGCCATGAATAAGCTTCGAGTGAGAGTTATATTGTAAAAAGTACTTCTTATGTTTTACTAAATACTTCAATATCATTGCTAAATTTAATTATAATATACAAAAACTTTTAAAGTAAAAAAAAAAAAATTAGAAAGTAATGATGCACCATTTCAAAATTAGAATTATGAAAAACCAAATCTCATTTTAGTGTTTAATGTAGTTCTTTAATATACGAATGACACATTTGTGTATTAAAGAATTACCTTATAATTACCGACTAGTTTATATTTTCATACTTTATAATTCTATACCTCGGAGGCATATGACATTATATTCAATTTCAAAAAAAATTGGAGACAGTAACATATGCCTCCATGATACAGAATTATTAAGCGATATATAAAATTTGAACAAATAACTGAAAATTATATTATAGCAGAAAATGCACAATAGTCATTTTACAAATCGTTAATTTTCGAAGAATAACAGTTATTCACAAACATATATATATAATAATGTTAATCGTTAAGAAGCCAGTCGAAGGGGTGACATCTGAGACTTTTGTCACGTGTCTGTCACCTGAAAAAGCTGAATTGTTGGCTCGACGTGTCCCATAGGTGGCAAGCCTCCGTCAGAGCGCACTGTCTACCAAAGCAGTCGTGCCAAAATCAAAGAGTTTGTATATAACTTCCTTGACCAAAATTAACTATTTTATTTATA
>WUQG02014666.1:0-31988 GCA_011317285.2 Androctonus mauritanicus | reverse complement strand
GTACAGTATTACCGAAACAAGATATTTGTGAAAATTTAGATGCGTTATTTTGGTTGATGTTATCATATTATTTTCTTGATCGTCAAACAAATATTTGCATGCAATTTAGATGCAAATTCTTGTTTGACGATTTAAGAAAATAATATGATAACATCAACCAAAATAACGCATCTAAATTTTCATAGATATCTTGTTTCGGTAATACTGTACTTGGCTTATTTTTTACATATGAGATGTTTTTGATTGGGATTTATTATGCAATACTATTATTGTTGCTATTTAAAAAATTGATTAAATTAGAAAATTTTAAGTGATTTTCATAAGATACCTATGAAATAAAATAAAATTAAGAAATACTGTATTTCCAATGTCGGATTGTATGAATAATTTCAATGTTTTTTACTTTGAGACCCAGTTTTACAATGTTCTGTTGAAGTTCTTGTTAGCTTTAACCACTAGTTATATGTTTCACAATTGTACGCTAATAGATAGTTACTGAAGTTAAACTATTCATTAGCGTTTATCTAACAATTTTAAAACAGATAACTGGCGGTTAAAGCTAACAAGAACTTTAACGGGACATTGTAAAAGTCGGCCTAAAAATATGTATTGATTCATCATAATATTTGTATTAAATTCATAACATCTATAATCTTCTTCTAAAGAATATGCTAGACCAACGTTTTCTAATTTTTTAAAATTCGCTATATATGTTCGGTGTACCATAAAAATTTAGCAGCCTATCAGAAAATAACACAACAACTATAATAGAGTAGCAAAATAAATAATATAATAACTTTTATTACATACCAATACAAAATAATAATATAATATTAACATTTAAATTTATACTAATACAAAATAAAGAATGGCATTTGATAAATAAAACTTCTGTCAGTAATATATATATATTTATTTTGTGAATTATATTCAAAATATTTAATTTTATCATAATTCATTATTAAGTCTATAAATAGAATTTATTAAATCTATAAAATTTTTCGTGACACACGGCATGGTCGCGCACACAGCGATTGGAAAGCATCATGCTAGACCAACGAGTGCTAGACATTTGTGATCGACATGCAAATTTTAATTTGTCATTATGAAAAGCTCAAATAAATAAATAAAAGGCAAAAAATAAAATAGGAAATTTTAAAACAAAATCAAACTCATTGCACTTCCAAATTAACCCAAATAAATAATGTTTTTAAAAATATTTTTAAATTTTTCTTAGGAACTACCTAAAAACTGCGTCATTCTATTTCGGATACTTTTTGACCCCCTTCTCTCCCTTTGTGATTTTTCGTCATTCCAAGTTTGATCTTCTGACTGCGGCATCATAAATTTCAAGATCCTTTCATCTTCTACTTAAAAAAATTTTTCCCAATTTTATTTAACAAGCATCATTGGAGGAAAAAGTTCTTGCTACACTCTCCATATTAAGAAGTGAAGAAGGAAAATAATAATTTACTTTAAAAAGAAATTGCATAAAATACTAAAAAATAGAAATTACTTTATACCGATACTTTAATACAAATATTCTTTAATTTCCAAATAAACCTTCAAACTGGATATAAATACAGTACTGTATGTTAGAATTAGATGCTGTATATGTATTACATTTATAACAAACTTATCTCCAAATATTATAGACTTTATTTTTCGAACAATTAAGCATAAATATTTTATATTTTTATAAATATCTAAGAATAAAAAATTTTTATAGTCATAGGCTTTTATAAAATACAGTAGACTACTATATATCTACGTGACGTAGTTTATGGATTCTCTTACAAATTAATTATTAAAAATAAAACACCGATATTTATATGATAAAATATTGATTCATAAATGATAAATAAATAAACTCGATGAATGGACTAAAATATGAAATAATGTTTTACAATATTTATTAAAGTGAAAATATTTATACAAAAATTCCCATTAAATTAGAAAATAACAAAAATGAAAAAAGCAGGAAATATTATGCACTATTGTAATTATTGAGAATACTTATGGCATTCTTTCTTCATTTGTATTAAATGTTAGCATGGTTCATAAAATATGGATAATACAATGCATAGATGTTAACGTTAAAATATGCATCGCGATAATAGAATATAGCGAAAAGTACTAATACAGAATAAACTCTACAAAATGTTCTAAATCTAAGAACTAAGAAATAGTTTTTAAAAATCCCTATTTTCTGATACGCGAATGGAAGTTTCAAAGTTATTTAATAATCCTGAAATCATAATTCGTTCACATAATATCGTAGAATTATTAACTAATCCATTAGTATTTTATATACTTTTCTTCCAGTCAAATTAAGAATTACATTGATTATCAAAATTTATGAATTTCTTGTTTTACAATCGTAAATAATTCGATACCGACTTTAATGTCCAATTCTTTAAATTAGAATTAAGCCAAGATCTAAACATTATAATGCAATTTATACAATCTTCAGTTAGGATTAGAATTCTGGTGGCATTACACTATTTATTATGTAATTAAAAATGTTTTTCTGCTAAATACAACTTATTACAACTACATATAGATTTCGCAATTTATAACAAAGATATTTTTATTGCATTCTAATAATAGTCTACAGTCGTATTATCGGGACTAACGATGAATCCTATAAATCTTAAATAAATATAATGTCATTTTATATTCACAAGTTAGATTATCTTAATACTACTGTTTTCTTTAAATCTGATTTCAATTTTATTTTCTCTTGTATTTTTTTAATGTTTAAATATTGTAAATAAATTAAAATTAAGCCAACTAATGAATTCCAACTTCTTTTATGCAAAATTTAATATTTCTCATAAAAATGAAACATTGTGTAATTCCTACTGCCAATAAATGTCATTAATTAAATAAAATGTTTGCTTAACGATAAACGGAAGTTGAGCAGATTGTATAGGGACTTATATAATTTTTTTAAGTAAAAAAAAACAAAGCAGATATTTTGAAGGTTTATTCAAAACAAATTGTTATATTACTTCCGTTTATTCAACATAGTCACGATATTTATTAAGATATCGTGACTGATTAATTTAAGTTGCAGCAAATTATTTTCAAGGAAATATCAGGTATATAATGATATTCACCTCTCTTCGGAGCACGTAAGTGCACTTCACGTTTACTAAATTATATAGACTACCATTAAACATTGCCTTGTCCCATTGCTCGAGTTAAATTCAACAATAACAATTGCTTTTTCTTTATATATTATGTAATCACACTTTTTCAAAGAATTTTCTGATAATTTCTGATATGCTTTCTTAGAAATGTAGTATTTTCTTGTTTCCATTAAAGCAATTAGTCTGTATAATTACATCTTTACTTATATGCTTTGTATATAATTATAATTAATAATTATAAATTAATTAGTTGCAAATATTTAATTTTTTGTTAATAATATGTATTTATTTTGAATTTATAAATTAAAAATATAAATAAAAAATTTTCATCGATTTTAAAAATAAATTGTTTTATTTTATTTTTTTCTTATCGTTATTCATATGTTTATACTGCTTGTCAATATTGATTCTGCATAATTAAAAGTTTTTATTTTAGATACGAACGTGAGTTAATTTTAATATATAGTATTATTCTAAATCAATTTTTGTTAAAAAGAAAAACTTAAAAAAATTATGTATAAATTTATAGTGTAAACTATATCTCACGAACTATAGAAAAAATAATAATTTATATTAAATTATATAAATATTTGAGCAAAAATCATTAAATCTCTAATATAGATAGATAAGTAACGAAATGTTTATTATTTTAGGTATTTAAAAAATTTCCAAAAGTTGTATAAAGGAATTTGGAAAAGACTTACCGAAGTATTCTTCTCCTTCTATAATATCCCAGGCAAGATGTGGATAAATTCGAAGGAGAACTTTGGCAATTCTAGTATGAATCTTGGAGTTACATAATATGAGAACGTGGAGAATGGATTCTCCAAGAAGTCCGCGGCATTCTAATCTCCAACATATCTGGCGTTCTGTGAATTTTGGCACTTCGCAATTAGAATTAAATGCTTCATCCATCTGAATTACCGTCTAAAAGAAAATCGATATAATAATTCGCCATTAAAGGCACAGAATTAAATGATCGATGAATTTATAAATTATTTCTAATGATCTTTTATTTAAGTCTAATATAAATCTGCACTACACATAAAGGAATAATTAATTGCATAGCAATCTGTACATAATAGTTTGGCCAGTATAGAATTTAAGTATAAAAATTACCATAAATCAATAAATAACAGTAATAGCTATTTATATATTGTATGCTTGAATCAATCTAATTTAAATTTGTTTTTAATCGAAATATCGGTACTTTGGTTCAATTCTACTGCATTTTATTTTTAAAACTGTTCAGTTATATATTTTATAATATATAACTGAACAGTTATATATTATAACTGTTTAACTGTGTAACTGTTTTATTCACTCAAAATTGAACAAAATCTGAATATTTTAAAATAAACAAACTTTTATAAGGAATTTATATTTTAGGTAGACTTATTATCAAACTAAATTATTTTAAGTTTGAATATGAATTCAGAATTCACTATTATTTTTAATGGAAGTTTTATTTGACATATCTAGAGCAAATATTTTACTTTATCTTTTATTTAATAAAGATGATAAAAGCAGTTAACTTTGAAAATTTTTCAATTGTGGAGGCAAATTATTTATTATTTGGCAGTTATAGATTAAATATATATATATATATATAAATTCCAAAAAATATTTAATTGCATTTATATTGAATTAAAATCATTCATTAAATGTATTTCCCTTCAAGGCATTAGTTGAAAATAAATATGAATGAATATTTTAATAAAATTAAAGTTATAGAAGTAACTATTGAAATTAATTTTTTGTTTTGAACAGTTTATATTAGCAATAAATTATATTTGAAAAACGTTCCATAAAATTTTAAAGCAGTTATTTTATACAGAACACAAAAGCGTTAATTTTCAACTACTGTATATGGATATTCGTATAATTGAATAATCTCATGGCTTAAACATGAAATAAAAGGAGAGTATCAAACGATTTGTAATTTTAAGCACACATCAACTCACCTGATTATTTTTACTAAAACTTTTCCAACTAGTATAATGATTATGAGTAATATTCATTCTTTCTCCGTCTTCATACATATAGTCTTTAAGTTCTTTCTTAGCCAAGCACTCGACTTCTTTGCTTCCTCCTCTATCATAAGCTTCTATTAGTTTGCCACCCTTTTGATAATTAACCAATTTATAAAGACGATTATCTAATCCACAATCCGGTTGGCTTACGATTTCATCTAGTAACGCTCCAGCTGAGTTCAGATGGCTATAATTGCAGCAGTTACCCATCATGAACAAGAGCCTGATTTGGCTGCCATTTTGGACAGACTAATGGCTTCATTATAAGTTGATTTCTGCAATTAGCCGTCTACCTATAAATATTACATATTTAAAGTCACATATCATGATAAGTAGTCATTTATAAAATCACAAACGGGAGGCCAATATTTTATGATTAAGCACTGTTTAAAAATATTCGTACAAATAGTATTGGGAATTTTCATTCTTTACCAAAATTTTAATAAATAAGTTATATTAATCTAAAAAAAATTATATATATTTAAAACGTTTTCTTCAAAATGTCATTAATATATAAACTTAAAAGAAAAACAGAATTAAATTCATGCATTTTTTACTTTTCGTGAGACAAACTTTATATATAAATTATCTGTCAACGAAAATACCGAAATATCAAAATTTAATTTATAAATGAAATTTAAATCGTTTGTTTTAAAATATTAAAATGAATGTAATTTAGCTTTGACGCCATGGTGACTTTACATCAATAAATTTTATGAATAGATTTTTATATGTACAAGAGTATTCAGTATTTATATATACTTCATAAACTAACGTGATTTATATTTTTCTCTAACACCAACTTCTATTATTAACTATTTTGTATCACACCATCAATGTAAACTTAAACCATTCGTTAATCCTAGATTAATTACAATAACTGTAATATGCATTATCCAAATCAGCGATAGAAGTATAATAAAAAATTTTTAAATCAATTTATTTATTCCACTTCTGAATCTACTGACCTAAATTATGTTTGAAGTATCATACCTGTAAACAAATCCATATTTTTTTCTGCTGGTTTTCATTCTTGTGAACCATCACTCCTCTCCTTAGGCACAGTCATCAGATGCTAAAGGAAGACGATCCATCTAACATCTTAAAGGTCATTATGGGCATAGTAACTTGGTAACGGAGCTATTTAGTTAAGTGTGACATGGGGTATACAACTCGTGACAAACCATGCAGATGTGTCGTGAACGCATGCTCCGTTTTGTCACGAATATGCTTCCCAAAAGGTAGAAACGATTTGAAAGTGTCTTGTTTAATTCATTAACATATTATTTTAACATTATCATTCCCTAGAAAATTAAATGCCAATTACAATAATTTTTACATTAGTGTTTTTCAAAAAATGAATATTTGCAAATAGATTAATATCAGAATTGTTTTGGATCATTTTATATAATCTTTAATGAAAAAATTATATAAACGTACAACAAATTTTTGGTGTTTCTGTTGTTATCGTGCTAAAAACAGAACTTATAATATCATTATACGCAATAAATCTTGGTAATGTAGCAATATGTAGAGGGTTGCTTTTCAATAGTGTATGATAACTAGCCAATCAATAGAAACATACAAAGCAACAACACGGCAGCTTTTGTTTGTGTCGTGGGTACAGTTGACTGTCTATGAAATTGTGGAAATTAAGAATAAATCAGGTGAGTTTTAAATCCTTTTTTGTTCTGCCACTTATAGTTCCTCGCCTTATCTAGTGTAGTCTTATCAGATTTTTACTGTTTATTCCGAATGACGTCAAATAATGATAATATTTTCTATATGTAAAGGTTATATCGATAGATGTCGTCTATGGTTACAGTTGGTAATAATGTTAAGACACCAAGTGAAATTCAAGATCTTGATGATGATGATGATGAAGATTTGGAAGATCCTGAAGAAATTCCGAAAAATCCATTTAAAAAAGCCTATAATAATTTCTTTCGAGTTTATAATAACGGATACGAACAATTGACTAACGTCGTCGTTGGACTTATTCAAGAAGAAAAGCAAGTAAGAGAAAAGGAACATAAAATTAGATTGACTAAACACGAGGAATTACAAAAATCTTCTGAAAATGCTAATTTGCAATTTCAGAAATCATTGGAAAGATGGATTAATAGAGAAGAGAAACTTCCGCTTGAAATCTATAACTTAATACAAAAGGAAAAGAACAATTGCCAACTGATTCTGAAAGGAATAAATTGCGAAATAGATAATCTTAAGTTCCTTATCGAACAAAGAGAAAAATGGTATGAAGAAGAGCTTGATAAATTAACAGATAATTTATTGTATTTAATTAAAAAGTCTGAATATTTAATTAATGATTTATTTAAATTGTCCAAAGAGGGAGTTCAAACTTTTATTGATTTTTCTATTGAAGAAAGCCATAGAAGAAGTGAAGATTACTTTAATGAATGGAAGAAAATGTGCGGAGAAATTAGAAATCAGAGAATTTCTCACCAAGAAAATTTAGAAAAAAGACGAAATGAATATGAAAAAGAGATGCAAATAGAAGATGATTTATGGTCGGAAGAGTGTACTTATCTTCGAAAAAATCTCCTGGATGATATACAAACATTAACAATCGAAATGAGAAAAATTAAAATGTTTTGTCTTGTAAACCAAGAAAAATTAGAATATAATATAGAAATTCTTCAAAAGAGATCCGAAGAATGGAATAAATTGATTTCTGAACAGAAAAGAGAACTCGTACGTTTGAATAAGAAATCTAAACAGCTGCAAGATCGTCTTAAAATGCTACTGACAGAGCAAAAAACTAAATTTCTTCAGGCACAGAAAGATTACAAGAATCTGATCGAAAAACTGAAAAAATCCGAACAAAAATGGGAATATCTAAACTTCATTGAGAATAAAAAGTACGTAGATGTTTTTATTTTAAGGATGGACGAACTAAAAGAACTTTCTTCAAAAGTGTGGGATGCAGATAAAATCATTCATCACAACGTTTTAGGTGTGGAATGGCGAAAACCGAATACTGAAGAATCACAAACTTCGACAAATTCACATTCAGATTTAGAAAATTCCAATTTTCAATGGAAATTTTCTTTGTTTAATGCTATTTATGAAGAAATGAATTATTTGATAAAAGATAAATCTCTCTTCCAGAAAGGAATTAGCTTAATTAAACTCGGCACCGTCTTAAATATTTTAGGCATAAATACATTAACAGATTTTGAAAAATTTTACAAATATTTCCAAAAGCATAAAAAATATGAGACAGATAGCGAGACAGTTTTGAATATTTTCAAAGAATTTTTACAAAATCGATCAAATCCGAAGAAAAATGATCAAAGAAACGTTCATAAAACGGTAAACATAGAAAATTGGAAAGAATGTGCCAATTTGTTACCTGAAGATCGTCTGTTTTTGTGGGATTCGCTTTACGAAATGCAGACGAAATATTACGATCAAATCAAACGAAGATCTCGACTTTTAAAATTAAAAAACGAATTAATTATTAAAAATAATGAATTGAAGAAAGTCATTAATAATTATAAAAAATCCGATTTTAAGAAATTATGAAATTTCGAATTTGTTTGTTACGAGATGTCGCTAATAACAGTTTACTTCACAGTATTGATTTATACCTGAAGCGAAACCATAAAGTTGTCCATTTATATTTAAATATACGAACTGCTTAAACTAAACAAAATTATGTAACGTTACTTTCCAACCACGAACCATTTCATTTAATAATTATTCATATGGGTATTATTACTTTAGTATTGACAAAACTGCATCAGATTTATGTTTCTATAAACACGAACAAAGATTTTTTTCTAATATCGACTAAAAGCCCGTTTAAATTCCTTCTTTTTTTTTAATTAATACCATCAAATTAAAAATGACGAATGTTCCATTTGCAATTAACGATCATAAATACAACTTTTGAACTTGTAGCTTACTCGTTTTGGTCAGTGCTAAAATTAACTTCATTGGAGAAAACCAGGCAATAAATCTTTAGCAGTTAACGGAAAATGGAGTAAGACTAAAATCGTAAACATGTTTGCTTCTTCTCAAAATTTTGTCGTATAAATTATTTATATAAATAAAAATAATTATTGTTGAATATTTTAAAGTAGCGATTATTCTGGTAACTATTTTTTTTTTTTTTTTAATTTTTGATATAACTAACATCGTTCTTATTTTATTCAATATAAATTAATTACATCGCTTCTATCGAGATTTTTTTTTATTTTATTTTTGCAAATTAGATTCGCGTTGCAGTAGAATATATAACAGAATATTCAAAATAAATTCTGATAAAGTTTAACGCATTTAACTTAGCATTTTAATCAGCAGTATGCCTAAAAGGCATTTTCTCGTATAAAATTGCTGTTTTATTTTAACTAATCAATATCTCTCGTAAGTTTTATAATCTTTTATTTAAATATTTGTTTAAAAATAAAACTGCTATTTATTGTATATTATTTTTATTGGAATTTAACAATAAACATACAAAACATTTAAACATCTTTCTTTCAAATTTGTTATGTACAATTTCTTTTGAATATTTTAATATTAATGAATTAAATAATTAAAAAACAAATCGAAAAATCAAAAAACATGTCTTATATACACACTCAGTACATAGAAATATTAATAAATTAATTAAATTTCCATAATCTTTAAAATCTGAATAACGTCCAACAGTAAATATTAATTTAACTATTTAATATGTTATATACTTTAATATAATTTTATAACATTTAAATCTTTAGTTTGTATGTAACATGGACAGATTCACAGAAAAATAAAAATAAAAAATGTGAATCGTCTCTCCTTTCAAAATTTTTTAAGGATTAGTTTATATAGGGAAGACTTAAATCAGACATTTCTTCAATAATTCATTTAGTGAAAAATTTATCATCATCATTTTTTGATATTAAACTCAATTATAACTTAAAATTTTTTAATTTAATTACCCAACATGGGGTTGTTTGCAATATACAGCACTGTATTTTATAGTTATTTTTCTATGTTTTTAATTTAGTGCATTTCTTACATTTCTAATAAGTGTTTAAAACAATTTCACTAAGCATACATTGACTCCAGCTGATTACATGAAACACAAAGAATAACACCAATTTAATAATTCACTGACTGACAAAATAATAAATATACTTACAATTAATTCAACTTAGCATTGCAATGCATAGTATCTTCAAATTCTTATGAAAAAATTATCTTCGTGACACTTCAATAAACCACTTAAGAAAATTTTTTAAGTAGCTCATGCATTTTCATACGATTTCTTAAATATCAATAATTGTGGTAACAAATTTGACAAATATCAACTTAATAATAAGTATTTTGGAATTTTAAACTTAATTCCATGTTATTATGCAGAAAGGTGAAGATAACGATTGAATTGGTTCCTCGGAAGCAATTCAATGTAATAATTTTGAAGATTTTTTATCCTCCTTTCTAATATGTTTCTTTCTAAAGTAAATGCTGGCATTTTTTTTTTTTTTTTAATTTGTGATGATCGTTTAAAAAGTGTAAATCTGTGACTAGATGATATTTAACTGAGCCGAAATATATTCGAAATAGGATAAATTATCATCGCACATCGCTAATATTGTCTTCTGAACCAAAAATTGCAATAACCTGTTTTTTATAATGATTCGCGTTTCTTCTCATGATTTCCATACATGGACCAAGTAACCTTTCGAATGCTTGCACGTCTAACGCTAAAAATTTACAAAAAATTAAAATAGGTTAATAGTTATAATATATTCTTTGAAAAATAACAACAAAAAAAAAATATCTATGAAATACATACTAGCTAATTTAACAGTTCCTACTGCATATACTGATGCTGCTCTTGGTTTTTGTGCTACCAATGCTAATTCTAGAAAATAACGAAATTATATTTCAGAAAATTATAAAAATAGTTATTTTAAATATTTTTTAATATATTTTAAGTTAATAATGGATTGTTTTAATGCTAATATTTAAAAAAACTAACCTCCAAAATATCCTCCTTTTGTAAGACGAGAAACTTCCACTTCTTTATCACAACCCTAAACAAGAAGTAAAACTCGAAATGAATAAAATATTAGATTTAATATTAATTTAAATCGATATCTTTCGATTAATTAATTTACCTCCTTTATAATTGTAATTCTCACAGTTCCATCTTCGACAAAATACATTTCATCTGCATCATCGCCCTAAAAAGATTAATAAATAAGTTTAATATAAAATTTATAATTTTATACACTAAAGCAACTAATGAAATGACGATTTGATTATTATAACATATAGAAATATTCGACAGATTTTTTTTTTACCTGTTTGATAATTCTTTCTCCGTCTTGGAATGTTTTTGGCATTAGAGCATCGCATAAATTCATTCTTTCATAATTCTAAAATGCAATCAAAATCATGCGTATTAATAATTTAAAAACAAATTTGAAATTATTTCTCGATACAAAATAACAACAGTTAATTTAAAAACAGAATAATTAAATTTTAATTATTAAAATTTATATTTTAATCATTTTTCTTGAAATATTTGAATATAAACAATCAACCTTATCAAATATACAAACATATACACCATAATTATTTTGATTTATTTTTTGACTTATTAAATAATATTGGACAATTTTCGATTAAAAATTTCATAATAAAAAAATTTATTGTTGAGGATATTTCAATGTTGTTTATTTCGAAATTATTATTATAATAATAAAAGCTATAATTAATCATCAAAAACCGAAAAAATTAAATTAATTAGTTACATGAAGATTTAAATATATAAAATTTCTTCTAAAAATATGCGCTACTTATTATTTTTTCACTACTTTTATGAGCTAATTATTAAAGAACGATGCTTATTAGAATATCTATAGTGCATATATGATAATTTAAATATTTTTCTATACCTCTAAAGTTTTAAGCATTGGTACATTTTCTAATAACTTCTCATATTCTTTCCTCTTCTTAAAAGCACTCTTTAGAACAATACGACGAAATGTCTGGCGATTCTGTTTATATATATGTTGACATAAGACAAAAATCTTAATAAAAAATTTCTAACATTCTACCTATAATACATACATGCAATAGTATAAAAACTCAACCGAGAATTATTCCCTGTTATAATATTTCGCATAAAAAGACTCACCATGGCCCAAAGTGCTCCTTCGGATGAAGCTTCGATAGTCGCTGCTCTAGGCATATTATACATGAGAGCCAATTCTCCAAAACTTCCGGAGTTATTATATTTTCCAACAAGAATATTTTCTCCTTTATCATTTTTCACGTATATATTAAAAATTCCTCTATAAGACACGATTTAAAACATTTTTTTTTTACAAATTTTATTATTTTTAATTTAAAAAAAAAATAGAATAATATAAACGCGTATAGCTACCTATCGATGACATAAAAATTATCTCCATCGTCGTCTTGTCGAATTACAATTTCTCCGCTTTCGACCTGAATTATTATGAATTTTCAATAACTTATTTATCTATTAAAAAAATTCGAAAGTTGAGAGAAAATAATTAACGCACCTTTCTTTCAAACATGGCATCCAAAACTTCCTGCATTTGTGGCTAAATAATAACAATAGTAAATACAGTATATAATACCAGAAAAATTTATTTCATTTAAATTATGCGAAATAATAATTATATGCACGCATACGTTGACAAGTTCCGCATTAAAAAAATCTTTAATCGTTAATTATGATAAATGAGATAACATAATTAATTCACAGTATTAATATGCTGAAATCATAACAAACGAGGAAAATGCTATGAATATTTTATATTACAATAATGAGATGATAATTTTTGAATAAATGCCTTCGGAGTAAATTATCATCATCTAAGTAATGTTTATATAATTCTTAAATTTTTATATAACAAACATTGTTCTCGGTATTTATTAAAATTAAAAGAAATTTTCTAACATGTTTTACAAACTAATTTACACGAGATCCATATCATAGAAGAATTTTTAATTAATTTATAAGTATTATTTAAATCTTTAAGCAGCTTAAAATTAAATAACGTTATTTTTTATAGGATGACTATTTTTTTTTATCAGTTTTAGATATTTAAATAATCTAAATGACCTATAAGCTTTTAATGTGAAATATTGATTATAATGTTGTAATATCGTATTTAAAACAGATAAGAATTTTTGTTTCATTTTCTATAAAAATATCGAATTTAATCCGAATATTGAAAATTTCAGTTTTTACATATTAAATGTTATTAAGTCCATTAATTAAAGATTATAAATTTAAATTTTTATGTATAAAAAGTCCTTGAAAAAGTATTAATGGCTAGAAAAATCGAGAATATTTTTCGATGGTTCATTATTTTACAATTTATATCGATTACTTAATCGTTAATTTAACATTTTAATTATGCAATTGTGCATGATTTTAATTAATTTGTACTTTCGATTAATAATAATCCACTGTAGCAACTTTGTAATTTGTTTGTGACTAACGTCAATTTATTTCTCATCTATTTTTTATAGACGCTATAAGAATAGTAAAGATGTAACGAATGGAAATTCGCCTGAAAGTTAGCAATCGATAAGTAACACCTGATCTAAGGAACGAAATAATAATATATCCTTGATTGCTTCTCCCAGTCTCTGTCTTTGTTCATCTGTTTTTGGATGCACAATCTACATAAACGTGTATAAAAAAAATGGAAAATTTTGAATTTCGTGTATTATAGTAAATAATTATAAAATTTAAAATTATATAAATAAGGTAATCTAACCTTTTCTGCATCATCATCGTCATCTTCTTCGGGATTATATTGTTCCGCAAAAACTGAAAATTTTATGTTCATAAAATTTATTTTAGTAATTATTCAACCCATTATTATTTTACAATATTATTATTATTATTATTATTATCAAGAATTTTTGAGCATTTCCATTCCTAAATAAAATAGAAACCTTTATCAATTGAATCTGTTCTTATATCTGATTTAGAAAGAAAAGTTGCGTAATTATAATCTGATTTGAATAAAATTTACATACTGTATTAGTTTTATCAAAGAATAAAGTTTATTTAAAATGATAGTAATGTGATCAATATTATTGATAGGGCCTTTATTAAGAGAAATATCTGAGGCAATACTAACATAAATAATATTCGAATTCAATAAACTTTCATGTATTATTGGGGTATACCTATGTGTTATTGGGGATATGTATTCTCTAGAGCAGGGGTTCCCAATCTTTTTGGTCCCCGTACCCACTTGGCTTTTAGTAAATTATCCGGTATCCCCATGCGTATGCGCAGAAGGTGAAGATGCCGCGGAGACGTTTCGAGGGGGCGCCGATCTGGCAATTTCACTACCTATCTTGAATCTTAACTGGGCATTTTGAGTTGTTGGACTCAGCAATGAGAAAAAAGTCTATGGGCGCGTTCGTATAATCGTAGGCAACGACCCTGGTCGTAAAGGTAACGCTCAACTCATTGAATTGAGTCGTTACCTACACGACCAGGATCGTTGCCTACGATTATACGAACGCACCCCATGCAACCTCACTGGAATAGCCTTAAATGTTGATAGCATAACTATTTTTGGAATATATTAATAGCATAATATACTTATTTATTTGCTATTCGGCGTAGCCCCTGAACAAGCTTCCCGTACCCCTAGGGGCATAGGTATCCCAGGTTAGGAATTCGTGCTCTAGAGAACGAAGTCTATTAAAACATAATCGCAGAAGAATTAAATCTGCCTGTATGTTATCTGTTAGCATGATATAATACATATGAATATTATCTAATATAAATAATATTCATATGTATTATTGATACGCATTAGAGAACCAAACACATTAAAAATGACCAAGAAGGAATAAATATTTTTGACTTAATAAAGGAAAAAAATGTTCACAAGTAGTAAGGTAATAATTCGCGCAAATATTAGCTGATTTAAATGAAGTTCATATATAATATTGGGATCAATTATAAGATCAAGTTTCTTGAAAATGATAAAAAAAAACATAAAGTAGAATAATGGAATGTGCTACATGAGTAAATTATCGATTTCTAATAACTTATTTACAAAAATTGCCTACATACATTAGTTTGTCTATTCGTTTCTTCGATGTCATCATGATATTCCAAGAACCAAACACCATAGAACATTAAAATTTTAGAGTAACGTTTATTGCCTAATTCTTGAATGCGCTATGTTGTAAATATTTCAAGATGGTGGAAACAGCAGTTGTTCGAATGCAAATAGCGAACATTAGAAACATTAAAATGACGATCTCTCTGAAAATATTTTCTGCAAGGTAATGATGTCATTTGAAAATATTTAAATATATTGCGCAAACAATAGCCTTATGTAATTACTTTTTGTTTGTTGTCTGTCAACTCGTCCACAAATAACTCAAGAAAAATATTGCAGAGCATTCAAATTTTAGTCGATCGTGACTTTTTATTTTACTGATGTCCCTTCAATCATTAATTTTGAAGTCTTTACATTGTCTTCTAACAATATGGTAGCCAATCAAAATTAAAAAAATTCTATATATAAATATATATTCATCGGCATAATGCCTTACTATATTTTTTAATAGCAATTATTAAATTTCTGAAATTATATTTTGCAGAATAAATAAATTCATAATTCAGATAAAGATTTTAATCTGATCTTTTGTTGAAAGCATTATCTATAAAAATTATATTGTTTATGTAATCACAAACGGATAGTTTTATCTGAAAACTTCTAATAATTTACTGAAATTTTAAGATTACATTATAATTTATTAAAACTTTCGTATTTGTTGAGAGTTTATTAAAAAGATAAATATTTTTGTTTTAATTTCACATTATATTTTCTCATTCAAGTTGAATGCATTTGTTTTAAAAACGAGTAAAACTTCGTTAAAAGAGATTTCGTAACAAACGAAACTAATTAAGATTAAAGCGATACATTATTAAAAATTAAAATTCTGAACAATAAATAGAAATTTTATTTAAGAATATTAAGTAAATATTTGCCCAAAATAACGAAAACAAATACTGTACTAAGATTCTTGATAAAAGATTATTAAATACCGTACTCTATAATCGAATGACGAAATTATCGATTTTAAAAGAATTTAATAAAGTTAACTCGATCAAATAATAATAGTAATATGATGTTAATCATAACATATTAGAAATAAAATTTAAATCGATTATTGCAGCTGATAACTTCCATAGTCGAAAAATTCCAATATACACTATAGATATACAGTACTCTTATGTTTTTTAAAGCTGTTGACAAATAATTGCTTCTCTATTTTTCTTATAAAAATAAAAATGTATCTATATAAGTTTTTCTCATATGTTTTGTAAATTATCGGGACCTATCTTTCTGTTGCTCTAGAAAAAATCGATAATGGACTGTACCTATAGTTACTGCTACCTTTAATTTCTATAAATAGAAATTCTGGCTGTATCTTAGAGTATAAATATTTTTTATCATCCATAAAAATATCACTAAAATAATGAAAAACTTGTCATTATTATATTTAAAATTTCATCAAATATATTTAATTTATTAAATAAAAAATATAACTACTGAAAAATGAATATATTTAACTGTAAAAACCGCTATAAAATTACATATACCATGTGTAGAGACCCATTATCTTTCATTAAATTATCTATATAATAACATATGACAATATCCTTATTCTCGTTTTGTTATTTTTCCTTTTTCCTGCCTTTTGTGATTATTTTTTAAATAGCAACAATAAAGTTGTATACAATATTTTAAGTTTCCAATTAAAAAAAATTTCCAATTCGTCAAAAAAACGTAAAATATTATTTTAATAAATATATAAAAATGAAATATTTATTAAAAAAAATATAGTTTTTAATATTTTTTTTATAAATCTATAAAATTTTAATGAATATTGTAAAAGATTTATGCTATAATATATTGTTCTACTTCAATTTTATTTTCCTTGAAGTGATATAAAACTTTATAATCCAATTGTTTTGAAATAACAACTCATAGAAAATAAATAATTTTAAAATTTCCTTAAACCTCTTTATAAAAATAAAGCAATTCATTTAAAATTTAAATAAATAATTACAATGCTGTACTTTAAGATAATAAAAAAAGAATGGCTAACATTAAAGAATTTTAATTAAATTTTTAATAAGTAAAAAAAATTTTTTTTATTTACCTGATTTTCTTCTTGTATATTTATTTGCGATATCTACAAAACAAAATAAAATATTAATATATTTTTAATAGATCATAAATTTAATTTTGAAAAAATAAATTTTTTATAACTATTTATTTATCATCCCACACGAAAAATAACTCATATATGGCATTAATTAATTTATAATTTTACCGAAATTAAAGTTTAATTGACTCGTATGGCCGAATTTGGATTCGAATTTGAACCGAATGCAATTTATTCTATTTTGGAGTGTTAGAAATAATTACAGAGTTAATAAACTTATTTTTTGATGGAAAAATTTTAAATATAGCTACATACTGCAGACACTGCACCAATTTTTACGTATAAGCCGAATATGGATAAAGAGGTCGTTGGACGAAAGTTGGCTTAGATCAAAGATCTTTTGTTTGCATGAGAGAAATTAAAAATGCATTTTCAAATAAAAATAGAATAAAGTTTGCCTACGTAGCGAACTAATAATTAGCACTCATTAAATGATAATGATCGGTCTGTACAATATATCCAAGCAGCTGAATGAGTTATATCTTGAGAAATTATTCTTTGTTTTAAAATTGTCTTATAAAATTTCCATTTTTATTGAAAAAATTTGTCTTTTCATCGATTATAAATCAAGAAAATATCCATCGATTAACATGTTAAAAAATACGTTAACAGATATTTAAAAATTTATAAAGAATATTGGAAATTTTATGTAAAAAGCAGCACAATTAAAAAGTAATCAAAACTTCATATTTTATCAATTGGAATATTCTATCTAGTTATCTCTTAATCTATCTTAATTAAATTTAAGAAATTTAACTTATCAATAAAAATATATTTTCTAAGAAAAAAAAAATAAAATAAAGAATTGTTACTTATATTAAAAAATTCTTGAATTAAAAATATCTAGATTATCCTCTTTATAAAGTCGAATTTAAAAATAAATTAAAATTTTGCTTTTAATTAATGCTGCTTAATTTCTTTTAAAATGCTAATTAATTTCATTAACTAAGAATTCTTAATGTTAATAATTTAATAAAGTTCTGGAATAATTTTTTTTTTGTTTCTAAATTAAGCATCATACTTCAGATACTTATATTATGATAGATGAAATAATACATAGGTGTCTTTTTTTTTCTTTGAGATAATAATTAAAAAATAAATAAAAAAAATACACATCAAAGCAGCTGGATATATTTAACCTACTTTCATTTAAGTTGCAGCTAAAAAGTAGAATAATTTCAGATGTAGCAAAAACTAGTCCAGACTTAAAATTCGTGTAGTTCCTATCTAAAAAAATAAGTAGCATGCGCTTCTAATTATCAAGTTATACTTAGATAAATTTTTATTTATCGATGTTAACTAAACAATGCCTATACACCTACTGAAAAAAAAAGATTAAGATGTATGTATATTTTAAATTTCCGCATTAATGCACTTTTTTTTTATTTTTATATTGCCGCAGCGAGTATAGCATAAAAAGTGAATACAGTATTTTTATTTTTTAAAATGTTCTACGAGTATGATAGTTTATAAGTTTTTAATCTCCGATACGACTTATAGATATTTATCGAGTATTGTCAGTCTGCTTAAGTAAGACGAATATAAAAAGTGCATACGATAAAAAGACTGTTCAGGTTGAGTAAATATTCGCATAATATCTCAACAGTTTGAACTGGTTACTGAAGCTTACTTCAGTAACCAGTTCAACCAGCTTTATAAAATGATCGATATTTCGACTATCACAAAAAACTGAATGGGACTATAGAATGCTACGCTCGATGATGATGATATTATTATTATTATTTTGAATTATTATCAATAAGAATTAACTAATGATGCAAATATTTCCACTTCAAACAAATCTAGATTTATGTAATGAGTTTGAGCCTCGGAGCGGTTCCTAGATCTGTTCGAGAGACAAATTACATAATTGGCACCATTGTGTTGAATTTGGTTAAGTGGAACTCTTCGTGAACAACTTAAGTGTGATAAAATCTTGGTGATATATTCTTTCTTTAAATATATGACGTCATCTATTGGCATATAAACGTTACATTTGATATTTTCTGGGAGAGGAAAAAATAAAAATAAAAAATAAGTGCTTCTGCATTAACATCATTAAAATAAAACAAAAGAAAAATGTTTTCGCCAGATAACTTAAAATTTAAACAAATGAAAATATTTTTTACATCACTTATTTATAAAAATTGAATTTTATAGCAAATTATTAAATTAGGTAACAATAAATTTATTATTAATTTTGGGAAATTAGTTTTGATTTCTCAAAATTAAATTATCGTCTAAATTTAATAAACAGTATTTAAATGCTTGGGTATTCAATTTATTAAAGGAAAATCCTATAATTCATTCTTTAGAAATGTCATATTAACTAAAAAATTTTAAAATAAAATAAAGAAACTTTTTTTTAATGATTGTTTAATAAACAGCGAAATTTTAAATTTTAATTAAAACGTTAATAAGATTACATAAAACTTTAATATATTTTACAAGTTATAGAGATTTATATTAAAAATCATTAGAAATAAACTGAGAAATACGTTAGCAAGATTTATTTTTTCCAAGTTAGATAAATAGAATTATTTAGTATTTATATATTTTATTATTAAAGTATATTAATTTTCAAAATTTAAATGAAATATACAAAAATCAAAATTAAAGTCAAATAAATTGTACTGTAGTTATAAAAAATTACAATATATATATATATAGTGTTTAAAAATTTTGTGTAAAATAAAAAATATATATTCGAATAGAGAATCGAAATAATAATAATTTAATCCTGATTCCTTTAATCTTAAGACAAGTTGACAGTACCCAATTGTTCCTCCACCTTCCGTTTTTGTTATTACATATTTGCTTCTTATAAAACTGGTTTTTATATCCTCCTTATGTTTCTGAAGGCTTACATTTTTTCTAGGTCATCCTTTGATTCTAAGTTTCATTATTTCTTTGAGTGTTTCCCTCATGGCATACATTTTAAACTTTTCATTTCCTTTTCTTCTTTTAATGACAATAATTATACTTATTTTACTTTTCTCATTTTTATCAAACTGGTTGTTTATTTTATTTTATGAAAATTTCGTGACAAATATAAAATGATTCTAATATTTCATCATTTTTAATTTAAAACCGAATTGTTCTAAAATACTACGAATCATGTACTATATATAAGAATACAGTTAATTTTTTTTTAATAGAATATTTATATCATTTTCAATCAATAATCTTTTTTTCATAACTGCTTTCATCATAACAGTTTAATTTTTTTTTTATTTCTTTATAAAATGAATTTAGGCCACTATCAGTTTTCTTTACAGTTTATATCAAATCTTATCTTTTTATCCGATATATACATACTTTGCATTGTCTATAACTTTATAATTTTCATCGACTTCACTAATTTCATTCAATTAAATATTTGTTTAGTACATTTAAAAAATATACAATTCTTAAAATACACTGAACAAAGTCTTCTTAATATTTAATCTTATGAAAACTTTCATAAACTTCCTGGACCTAATTTCTGTAACAAAGCAAAACAAAAGAAATTTTGTTTCAGCCTTTTAAATTAGTATAGCTAATAATTTAATGATATTGCTTATTGAGAATATTACAGCTTATTATTATTATTATTATTCTTTCTTGTTAATTTATCTCAATTTTTTTCTTAATTTTTATAACTAAAGATAATTTATCAACTTATTTGGAAACAGGGACTGCAAACCACCATTTTATAAAGTTATTCTTCTTTAACATGAAATTACTATTTTGGTAAACTGCGTTTAATTATAAACAAAACTTTATATGATATTAAAATTTACAAAGAAATAAATGTTTTAAAGAAATGATTTATGAAAATATATCCGAAAATGATATATGACATGATTTTATAAAATTATAAGTATTGTTGAAAAAAATAATTTATTGCTGTTTAATAAATTATTAAAATTTTAGTTTCTCTAATGAAAGATATTTTCTTTTGATAAAAACAGAACTGTAAATTAACTATACGTCATATTGATATTATAATTTCATTTTTACTTATGAAGTTTCTTATTCTTTAATATAACTAATTATTGCATTTTCGAATGAGATATTTCTACATATTTTTGAATTAGAAAATTATAAAAAAAAAAAAAAAGAATAGCCAGCATACTGCCAATACTTAATTTTTATTTTCATCATTTTAATAGCGCAAATTTATAACATAAAAAAGTTTTTAAAATAATTTATCGATCATATGTTGGCTTCAAAACTCAATGTACGATTCATATTCAGGCACAAAAATCCTTAATTTATAAATTTTAACCCTTTAAAATTTGGTGTTTATTATACAAATAAATCAAAAATGTACTTTATCATTCATTCATAAAGTATTTATAATGAAAAACAATTATTCTGTTATACGCTTTATGATTTCATATGCAACAGATAAATACTGTACTGTAAAAAACTTCAAAAAATAATTGGCAATAGAATTTAATTAATAATTACTTTTTAAAAGTAAAAAAAAAAAAATTAAATTAAAAATAAACAAATTTGAAAATTAAATAGCGATTGCTACGCTGAGCTCATAACACAAATGACGTCAATGATTTCTTAAATTATGTTTCTTCATTTTTACTTATGAAATATTTATTATAGTAAAAGAAAAATATCGCTAATATAGCACAAAGATATAATTTAATTAAAACATCTAACAAGAGGTAAAAATATGCAGCTATTTTTAAAATATTTCTGAAATTTCTATAAACAATTGTACTACTACTACCACCACTACGACACATATTGTACAGACCTACATACAAAAGAAAACTGTATTTTATCAGTATTTGTCTTATTTCTATCATAAAAAATATACTTTAAATAATATAAACAGTTCTTTTTACATCTCTTGGATATATTTTATTTTATTAATTAAAAATTTCAATACATACGGTCCTGCTCAATTTATCAAAATTTTATTTTATTCAATATCAGAATAAAATAGGAAACAGAATGAATGTAACTAAAACTATATACAGAACATGCCCACCGTCTGACCCCACGTAGAATAAAAGACTCCTAAAGGGGTCACATCGTGTTGGTGGTTCTGAGGTCCGTCACTAGGGGTTCGTCTGTGGGTTCCTATACGAAATCGGGACTGTTTCGGCTATTTCATACATTCGAAATTATGAAAAAATATTTTTTTTTCTAAAATCTTAAGCATTTTATATAAAATTTTAATTTAGAATAATATAAATTATTATTTTTAATCAAAACTGACTTTCTACACTACATATAATTTATTGCATAGATAAATTACTGCAACTGTAAGTAACAGATTAAAACAGTAAATCTCCATAAATATTTATGTGGAACGGTTGCGTATAGTATTCATTAATTAAATATTAACATAACTTTTATAACCTTTGTGCACTGCAAATCTTTACCATAATCTAACCTTGAGCTTTACTAACATTCTTCTGTTTCACAGCAAACGTAGATAAAAGGTGAAATTTGACTTAAAGTCTACAGTATATATTAAATTCTGATATTTTCGTAATATCTTCTATATCTTTAATAATCCTAATTTATATATTGTAAGCAAAATAATAATTTTGAAGCAACATTTAAACTTTGCAAAAACTCCGGAAAGAAGTTATTCGTAAAAATAATACACATATTTACGGAATTTCCTAGATTAATAATTTTTAACAAAATTGTTTTCTTTAATTAAATTCAACGTTTTTAAAGATAATTTAAAAAATAAAATAAAAAAGAAATTTTAAAATCACTGGTAAATGTAAAATGTTGTTTATCTTTTGCTTACTTATTTTTAGTTAAAAATACATCGATAAGTAAAAATATTTTCGTTGATTAAAAATTATTTTAATAATTTATATACAAGTTTTTATAGAAATACGGTACTCATAAAAAAACTGTAGAAGAATACAATTATTTATTTACTTTACAAGAACTGTTAATATAGAATTAAAACTTAATTCTAAAAATTAGGTCATAAAGCTTTTCTATCGATACCCAGTATAGTAAAACTTTTTTAAAATTTAGATTACAAGTTTTAATTATTTGTGTGAGTTTTAATTTTTTAATAGAATTGATTGAAAAAACGATACCTGAATCTTCTTGAGATGTTTCAGTTCCGTTAACATAATCGCCGATTTTATTATGTTCGTATAAACAACTGTGATCTAATTCATATTGTTTTGCGTGTCTCTTGAACAATCTCTTCATGATAATTCCCTTTAAACAGCAACTGTCCACACAAGCACAACCACTACACTTCATATGGTATTGGAAACTAATGCAATGCACGATGATAAAGCTGATACTGGACTATTCCCCCCTCTTTCGATTAAATAGGACAAAACTGATAAAGGAATGAGGCAAAAAAAAAAACTTCTGTTTGTAGAACTTTTATGGAGATTGAATGAGAAGCAATTTCACCGGTTTTATGAATGTCGAGTCACCGGAGCAGAAATGAAAAAGGACACGTTTTGATTGGTTTATTTTATTTTCATCGAATTTTCTTAAATAATTTACAATGTTTTTAATTGGTTATTTTAGTAATTCAAATATAAAACATAACAATAATGATAATAGTATTATTAACTTTCTCATTTGTTCGATGCTAGTCGTTCAGTTAATCGCAAAGCATAATTTTTTTTTTTCTGATAATGTTTTCGATTTATTTAAATTATATAAACTTACAACTATATTGCATTTAGTAAATAATTTATTTTGAATAAATAATGAATTGTATTACTGAAAATATTATTATATTATCGATAGGATGATAATTTAAAATTTTAAATATTTTTAAATGTCTCATTTAAAAATAAATTAATGACATATACAATATAAACAGAAATATCTTCAATATATTAACTAAAAAAATAATTTTATATGGAACTACGGAATGCTATTAATATAACATAATTTTGCTATACGTTTTAATTGATTAATTAATATTTTGTTAATTAATGAGTTTTTTCCTTCTGAGTTGCTGAGTTTTTCCTTCTGAGATGCTGAGTTTTTTCCTTCAATGAAAGATGGTTTTCATGTGTACCATCATATTTATTGTATTATAAAAATACCAACTGTCTTAACAGACCAGGCATTTTAAGTAATTAATCATACAATAAAGTTGCAAAGGAAAAGAACCTCTAAAGGCCGATTTATGTTTAGCAGTAATATAAGATCTCTATAGGTTAAGCTACTGATTTTAGCTATATTTTTATTTTAAAAATAAATGCTCGTTTTTAATATATAAGTTATGCTTAAAATCAATTTTGTTTGATGATTAATCACCTGCTTATTCTATAAGTGTTGCGATGGAGAGAGAATTTTCTGTTCGCATAAACTTCATCACAAAGAATGGAAAAACGCTATTTAATGAACATTTATGAATCTTTCATGCAATAAAAATTATTATTGAATAGTTGAAAGTTTTTTAACATATTACTTTTGTTTTAGACGACAAATATATATATATATATCAATTTTTTTCCATTTGTAATTTTTTCATATATGTCACGAATGAAGAATGTTCCTAATGCAGTCTCATTATTGAATGATATCGATTTAGTTCACATGAAAGGTAAAATTTCTATATAAAAATTCTAAAAATATATATATAATTTAAGCTTAAAATATTTAACACAAAAACCTCTACATGTATAACCACGCAAAAGCAATATAATTTCCAATATAACCACGCAAAAGCAATATAATTTCTTAAAAATTCAAATTTAAGATCAAATTATGATTATTATTTTATTTTATTAATACCAGCACACGGATATTTTATTTTAGCAAAATAGCAGGTGATTGAGGGAAGTGATAAACATATTTTCCACTTATCTGAACATAGATATAATATTATGTATTGTAAATAGCACAACAATAAAATTATATGAAAAAAACTTACTTAATATTTAACTGTAACCCCGACCCGAATTTGCATTGCAATGAAGCAATGTTTAACTGGTTAATAATGCAACAGCGCGCCTATAATAAATAAATAACTAGGCATATACTTACTAGGCATCGGTTCGTCTTCGATATCATCTTCCTCGATAGAATCAGTAACAGTGATAAATACTTGATGTCCAACATTCTCCGTTCTATTAGCTAAGAGTTGATTAAAATAATTCGCTGCATACTGTAAAATATCAGAAGGTTTTTCCACTAACACATTCACAGTGAATTCTAATAATAAATCAGTTAATTCGGGCGGAACTTGAGGAGTTTGTCTAGTCATACTTCTCTCTGGATATGGAGTTTGACGCCCTATAAACGGCTCACCCGCAATGCACGTCTGGAAAAACTACCACCCCTATCCGAACACAATGTAATCTGCCTAAAACGTCATTGGATTGACCACATTACCTCTAGCTAAATATATACCATATGAATATATATACTGTATATATATTTATATATATATATGCACACATAATATGTTGACATGCACAACTCATTACTTTAGAAACTATATAGACTTTAATAAACATACATCAATATTGTTATATAACTATTTATATATCGTAATCTCTAGGCTGTAAAGAGCATGGTTTATATTTGTTTTATATCATAATGAGCTATTATAGGATGAGAGAAAAAAATTCTCTTCCTTTTCAAATTGTCAATTGTTTTATCATCAACTTTAAAGCGCAAATATGACTGCTAGATATCGTCATATATGTTTTATATTAACGTAGGTGATTTATTACATTTAGGCAGTTTAACATTAATTGGCTTTGCTGCTCAACTTCGAAGGTCTGCAGACAAAAATAAGATTGAGGTACTTTAGTGCCGACATCGCTATTTAATAATTTGACATTTGTTCTTATTAGAGACTATTTTATATTATTTATCATCATTTAAATTAAAATAATATATAAAAAAAATATTTACAGTGATTAACAATGATTAGTTTCAATTATCAATAAAATTTTATAAACTAATTTCTATTTACAGTATATAGTTTAAAATTACGCAATCCAGTTTTAATTCTTAAAAATAATTTATTATTCGTAATATCGAATTTAACTAATCTTAATTGGAAATATATTCTTGTATTATTAAAATATTTTATCATGATTTATTACCAACAAGTACTGCACGCTGAATTATATTTGATACGTGATATGAGTTACGCCATTTCAGTATTATTTTCTTCCAGCAGATGGAGGCACTACATTAAACCACTTCGAATTACATCATTTATCTTTACAAAGTGCTATACATTCGCTTTGACATTTAAATGTTTTAATAATTTATATTTAAAATATTAATTGTGTATATGTATATAAATAATATAAATAATAACTATTTTTGTAGTTTAAAACATTTTGAATTATGGAATTGTACAGTTATTCTTAATTGTCTTATTTTCTTGTTTAAAATCCCGAAAGCTTCTTCTAGATAATTTTAAGTACTGCTTATGAAAAGATATAAATAGAAAGATACATTTAAAATTATTTAAAACGAAATATTTTATTTGTTTATTGTAATATTAAAATATAAATTTAATAAAAAATAGTAATAATTTTAATAAAATTGAATTTATCGGTATACAGTATATAATGTATATTTAGATATAAGTCGCCATTTTTATAAACGCATATAAGTAAATATTTCTTGATGAAAATTATACACAGTGTTATATAGTTATAGGAAGTTGATGAATAATTTTTATAAATTTTACATTTTATCGAATTATTTGAAAAAAAAAAAAATTTAAATAGAAAATATGAAAAACAAAATGTAAAGATTTTTTAAATGAATAGTTTCTTATTTTACCCCTTTTAGGAATGGACTGTGGGAAAAAATTTCCAATGACAGCTCGGGGATTAGTTTCAGGATTTACACCTAAGTCCACTTCAAAATTTTTGGCCATTTCAGAAATGACAGATTTTTCACCAAAACGTGGCAGCTGTCCACTAACACCTGGACATTTGACCGTTGGGCGAGTTTTTCGGATTAAAAATAACAATTGAAAAAGGAAAAAAAAAGGAATTATGTATTTATTATTTTCCTTGTTTATTGTTGCCATAAATCGCTTTTTTTCCCTTTTCCCATTTCGATTCGAACGACGATTCAATAGCATAAAATTTAACTACTGTATAATTTACAGTATTTATAAGCTTAAATTGATTAATTTAGATCTATTCGTTAAAAAATGATAATAAATTCAGAGTTAATGATGCTAATTTTCAAGTTTTTTTTTTTTTTATCTTTTTTTGACTCTCCATTCCAGAAATGGAATTAGAGTATATGAATTAGATTTATTCATTTATATTACAATATGATAGGAGAAAAGATGTTCAGAAATTTTTGACAGTAGCTCTCGTAAAAATTATCCGATTTAAATAAATAAATTTCACGTATATTCTTAAGATTTTAGAGAACTAAACCAATTGAAAATTGTCGATATTTGATCTGTCTTATCTGAATATCAAAATAATATTTCATGTGATTATTATCCAATTTGAATGAAATTCACATACTACAGAGATTCGTATAGGATCGACCTGCTCAAAATGATTCCAACTCGTTCATTATTACTGATATAATAATGATCCTATTTTGATAATATTTCGAATTTTCACAAAGATGTAAAATCGAATATTGGAATGGCCACTTTATTGATTCATCAATTTTAAGTTATATAAAATCAATTATATATAATATTAATTAACAGCCAATAACAGATTATATACGTGTTAAGTACAGTATTAATCTTAAATTAAATATTCACAAAGCTATTCTTTAATATTATAAAATAAAAACTGAAAATTTCGAAATGCTTTTACAGTATACTACTTATTTTATTTTTGAAAATAATAATTATACTAATTGTTTTAGCCATTTAAAAAATAAAGTAAGAAAAATGTAGGACGTCGAGTGAAAAGATTAAAAGGATTCTATATTATATTCAAAACAAAGTATGATAAATCACTAGAAAAAAAGATAGAACCCTTTAGTCGTCTCTTACGGTAGATATGCGAGTCAAGAGAAGGGGGATTCTATTTCCATCTATGAGAAAAAATAATCTTATATAGTACTATCATACACAATCTAAAAGATACTAAACCAGAGAGGAAATTTTATCAAGGATCGATTTGAAGAAATCTTAAATTAGAGAAAAAGATGATTTGTAATTTTACTTATTTATTGGATTATTTAATTAGATATTTGTTTCTACTTTTCGCGTTCAGCAAACTTCATTGTTTATAATTTCGCCATGCATCATAAAAATTATAAACAATAAAAAATTCACAAGTTATGAAAGTTTCAGTGCGCTGCTGAATAAAACATTTTCCTTATATTAAATTAGTATGTTAGGCTATATTAAATTTTGCAAATTTTAATCGATTGTCCACTCTTCTATAAGTCAGTCCATTAACTCATTCGATATATATATATATATCGTAAGTCTGAACACGTATCATCTTTAAACCAACCTAAATAAGTAAATGTTATTTTCTTTTCAGTACAGCTGTCTTATAATCCCGTTCTATTGTGTAAACTTCTTTAATGCAGCTTGCCTCTTTGCTGGCTTGTATAGGATTAGCTAGTATCATAAAGAGTTCAATGCCATTCGTACCAAGTTAAACTGAAATAGTGTAACCATACAATAAACTAATAATACTATCGTAGTTATTCGATTACATATTGATGTCTTTATAATCTTAATGCCTCGGGGAATTTTAAATTTCTAGTCGTTGCCTAATCTAATGAGAAAATATTTAAATTAAGTAATTTAATATTAAAATATAGAGTTAATGGCAAAATATTACATTAAGTTTATCATTTTTATGCTAATTAAATAAAAGCACTACTGATTAAAGCCTTTTTTTATATATTTCCGTAAAATTTTATATAATTTGAGATAAGATGAAATAGGTCATTTATTAATTTGATTTGAATTTTAGTTATAAATTTTTATCAAAATGAGCAATCAATATAATTTTTTTTTATAGTATTGTGTACAATATATAATAAACATTTAAACTGATTGGCTGCTTTTTAAGTTACTGATGACGTATTAAGATTTTTAACCTTAGCGAATCAACGATAATTTAATAAAATAATCTACTGGGATTAAATTTATACCTTTTCTTTATTGGCTGATCGACGTTAGAGGCACGTGTCAGTCACGGAACGAAAGATCGTCTGCTATTCTCTATCATCACATGGTATGGAAAATTTGATTAAAGTTAATGAACGATTTCGACTAAAATATTTTAGGAATGCTACAGATATTGAATATAAAAGAAAAAAGACGTTGTTTGTTGCAGAAAGAGAAGCAAAGACTAAAAGCTAATGAGAGAGAGAGAAATCGAATGCAATCAATTAACACGGCATTTGAGGGACTAAGAAAAATTTTAATTAGTAGTCCACTCATTAATTCTTATGCAAAGAAACTGTCTAGAATCGAAATACTTAATCTGGCAATACGTTATATTAAGTTTTTACAAATTATGATTAATTTTAATCGACTTTCTTCTATAAATCAATCTCAACAGAATAAAGTTATTGTTCAACATTACCAAGGTAAGTTAAAATATGTATTCATAAAGTTTACATATCTTTAAAGGTTTAAAATAAACAAAGTATTTCTTGAAAACAGTATTTATATTTTAGTTTTACATAGTTTTTGTACATTCTTCATTCTTATTCAGTGAATTATAATATACAGGGTGTATCTCAGCATCCGTATTACCCCATTTTTACTCGGAAACGCGATGAGATGGGAAGTAGGGAGAAAAATTTTGATCGTCAAAGTCTATCCGGAGAATCGAATGGTCGTGTTAAAAATGTTGTGGGCCCTCCGAAAGTAGAGATGCTACAGATCAACTTTGGTTCAAACGGAAACGTATGTTGATTTAGGTATGATTGGACAGAACTCTTAAAAACAAACAACTTTTGCTTGGGAAGTTTTTTAAAATCACGTACGGTTTGCGAGATATAAAAAAAAAAAAAAAAAAAAAAAAAGAATCGAGGTCATTTTTCGCGCAAAAGATTGTCGAAAAGTACAGACAATCTTATCTCTAATAACTGGTATTGTAAATTGTATGAATGTCCAATGCCGTACATTGTACATTTGTACAATCTTAATTTAAGTTTAGATTAAGTTTAGTAATTAGTATAAATAAGTTTAGTTTTTTAAGTAGTTTTAAGTCTAGTTTTAAGTTAAGTTAGTTTTAAGGTAATTTTAAATTAGTTTTAAGTGGGCCATCTAGAGGGATAAAGTCCTCCTTTCGTCATACGGCACCCATCTCGTGCGGATCGATGTGAAAAAGGACGTCATTTTCATGTCGACCCGTACGATTTGGGTGACCTCGTGCCGTTGGGAGTATGGCATCTTTTTAGGTGGCCCGGGACAGGGTTGTCCCACCAACCCGTGTGGGGTTTTTGGCTAGTCCCCCATCGGGCGCCTCCCCAGGTGGCGGATAGGGGAACGCTCTCGAAAATAAGAGAGTATGAGGATTTATTCCTCAGGCGGACCAAAACTAGCCACAATAGAAAGCATGTGAATCTGGAAAAACTTTCAGTTTTCTTAATTTTCTAGAAAAAAGCATGAGAATGGGGTTAAAAGTGACAGTTTAGGGTTTTTGGACTGTGTAGCATGATCAAAATTTTTTATGTGCTGGAGAAATGATGATTTTTCAAAAGCTCAAATTTGGCTGAACCGAATGGCGTCAATTACGAAATTTGAGCTTTTCATGATGTTTGTGTGCTTACACTTTTTCTCCTTTTAAAACTCGAATTCGGAGGTTGCATATAAAAAAACAGTTTTTTAAAAAATATTACAATTTCAGGACGCGCGCGGACATGGTCCTCTTGGACATTTTGGATTATTTACAGAATAGACTTACTTTAAGAATTGCCGCTGACATATATAAAATTAAAAAATTCTAATGTAACGGAATGCATACATACCAATTTACGAAAGAGGATTTCCCAGCAGAATGATTACCGATAAGTAAGACGATTATTTTTTTCCGCGGCGCTAGAAGTTTTAACCCGAATTCTTCGGCAATCTTAATTAAACCCTTTTCAGGATCGGTGTAAAATTTGTGGCACTCGTCTAGGATTCGTTCGTTTGTCGTCGGGGCGGCGGGATCGATTTGCGGCGTTCGAGATCTTCTAGACATTTTGGCTTCTGAAAAAAAAATTAAAAAATTGGAAAATGGTTTCACATTCTATGGCGAGACTTAATCAGACTCTTTTGGTATTCTAATTCTAGAAATTAAAATTTTCCAGGATTTTCCTCATTTCCCAAAATTTTTGGAAATAGGGAAAATCCTTACAAGAAGCAACAAGAAATCTTGGGAGTTATTCGGGATATAAGCGCGTTTTCAATTCCAAAATCCCATAATTTTTTTTTTTTTTTTCTAAAACATGGAAAATTTTTAATTTTGAAATTTCCTGGAAAATCTGAATCTCCAAAAAAACAATTCCTTGTAAAAAGCTTCAGCCAAGTTAATCTTGCAAAAAACCGAAATGCTTCTGCCCTTAAAAGTTCTGATATCAAAAAGGGCAGCCAAGT